>JAMLFT010001334.1:0-31520 GCA_026544285.1 Pachyrhizus erosus
GTTTTGTACAAAGTAGCTATTTTATGCATAAAAATTATTATTTTATGAATATAATTTTTTTGTAAGAAAATTTATTATTATAATTATTGACACACTTATTTTAAATAATAAATTATTGTTTATAAGTCAAGTGACTCTTTTATGTAAAAATAATATTTTATGAAAAATAGTTATTATTTTATGTGAAACAATTTTTATTTTATATAAAATAATTGTTATTTTATGAGAAAATAATTATTAATATAGTAGTTGTTATTTTATAAAAAATAGTTAATATTTTATATGAAGTATATCATATGAAATAATTGTTATTTTATAAGATGATAATTGTTATTGTATTATGTAAGATTTATTTCCAAGTATTATAGGTTATTATTTATATAATGATAAACCTTAGTAAACAATAAATTTTGAAGAGAAAAATACTTATATTTTATGTATCAAGATACTAATTTTACTAAATTTTATCTAAGACAAAACTCATTATATTTGTTATTTCATTATCAAGTGTGTAAATTAATTGGATAAATATTATTTGGTTAAAATATATTTTCCATTCTTATAAAATTAGAAAAGTTTGGATTTACTTCCTACAATTTTTTGGTCTATTTTTTGACTTTCTAAAATCATAATGTGTGAAATTTTGGTTTAGAGTTAGGTATGAATAAATTTGACCTACATATCATATGATAGTCTTCTTAATGAGTAAACACGTGTGGTTTTTTTTTCAATGTTACTATTGTTAATATTTTTAGGAGGAAGAAACCCTTTAAACATGGTTGTTTTGTTAATTTGTGTTGCTAGTTTCCTTCTCCCCTAGGTGGTGCTTCTTTAATCCATTGACAAGGGCCAGCTAGGAAGATAAATACATTTTCAAATAAAAACTTCATTTCCATAATTCATTTTTTAGAATCAACAATACAAAAGAAGAGGAAAACTTACACCATTTTAGAAACAAAAAGGCTACACAACATCAAATATCTATACCTCTCCTCCATGGACAAAATGGATGATCCTTTATTGGCCATGATCTTCTTGTCACTCACAAGATCCACATCCAATTCATCTTAGAGAGCTTTAGCTTGTCTTAGTGCATTGGCATGGCCATGCAGTAGATCAAAACAAACATCCATGTACACTCAAATGCACCTCTTCCTCAATCTCTTCTTATGTTGACATCCAACTGCATAATAGAGAGAATGATGTGAAAACTCAACATATACATACGATCAAATTTATCCAAAATTTCACACATTGTAATTTTAGGAGGATGAAAAATAAACAAAATATTTTAGAGACTAAATCCAAACTTTTATATTTTATAAGGACAAAAAACATATTTTAACCATATTATTTTTAGTAAATAATGTTATTATAACTATACCTAAACCAATTAAAATAACTATTATGTGCATGCTTGTGATGTGATTACATGGATGCATGCTTGTGATGTGATTACATGGATACATGCAAGTTGTATATTTGATGTGAGTTGTTATTGCATTAAAGATATGAAGTGTATTATTGTGATGATGTTTGATCATTGCTTCTTGTACCATGTTCTATATATATATATGTATGTATGTATGTATGTATGTATGTATGTATGTATGTATGCTTAATGATATTATTGAAATCTTTAAAGGATGAGAACAACCTTGTGATAATTAGACTTTATGAAATTATTTTGAGAGTGAATACCATAGAGTCTTATGGACTTAGAATAGCTAACTTGGATGGACGGTATGATATACATGGTGCAGGAAGCTACAAATGGTATGTTGTAGATGGCTTAGGGCATGACCTTTGCTTGATTTTAAGGAGTGAATGACGAGAGTGTGTTAAATCCAAAAGGTGGGCTTACAACCCACATGCTGGGATGAGTAATGTTAGTTTGTACATCTTGATAAATGTCAAACTACTAGTGGTGGTACAAAGGGTATATCCCTTATGGGGATTTGCTCGGATTTGGTTATGTATAGCGATAATATATTGATATGGATATTAATGATTGACATGCCAATTAGGAAGTCGAGGTACTAGCATTTGTGGTTCATAACACACACCACAACCTATGGGTTATAAGGATATAGTGATTAAATCACCTTATTTCTCGATGGTTTATTGGATCACCTAGATATTCATTGTTATCATTGATGCTTGTGTTGAGTAATGAACATGGTTCTTGTTTCTTAATCCTTATGGTGACACAAAAAGGTATTTCTATGGATGATGAAAGAGAGGATTAACAGTTAGTAGACTACTCTATTAGGATCTTAGGGACAAGTGGGGTTGCCATGGTGTTTATCTTATTTTCTTTTAGTTGTATTTTAGACATTGTATTTCCAGCTTTAGTTGTATCAAACTCCATTTTCTTATTAATAAAAATATGTTTCTTTTTACATTAGTGTATGATATTTATTTGATATGAAAAATATATTCACATTTCTTAAATAAATTATCAAAGAGTTTTTAAAATTAAAGTAAATAAATATGATGTTAGATGTTACAAAAACAATCATAAATCTAACTTAATCTCGTCTTAAATAATGATTTAGGTCTATATTTAAAATTTAAATTCATCCAACTTAACTTTAAGTTATGTTACTGAATAGGTAGTTATAATTAAGAATCACACAATTTATTAAAAAAAGAATAGATTTCTTATATTTTTAGTTCTTGAACTTTTTAAATTTTGATTTTAATTTTTGAACTTTTATTTTTATTATTAATCTTTTAACTTTTTTTACTTTAAATTCTTGACTAGAAATAAAAAAAAAATAAAGAACAAAAAGTAAGACTAAAAATTTAAGAAACATTAATGAGAAAAGAAAATAAATGTTGAAAAACTAAAACTAAAAAATTAAGGAATAAAGAATAATAAACTAAAAAATAATTGTTTTCTCTCTACTTTTAAAACACAGTCCATGTTCCATACCATATGATTATGAGATGGGACCCATCGAGGCGCTGGTCCATTTTTGTGCTCCATAACAGCCAGAAACGTCCTCTTGACACGGCCAAAACTCGAGCAGCAAGATCCAGCAACACGAAATTTCCATCGCTAAAACATGAATACATAATAATATGCTGCGCCATACTCTTTTTCTGCGCTATAATTCCCGTGTTGTGTTGTGTCCATCTTCATTTTCATCGTCATCTTCTTCTTCTGCAACCACACAAGAGCAATGAAAATAGAGATTCTGGAGCCTAACAGTTGTATCAGGGGTTGCTGCACCAGCTCCTCTATTCCGCTTCATCTCCCTCCCTCTTCTTATACTCTCCTTTCGCCTATTGCCCGAGGTAAACCAATCCAAACCTTCTCCAATTTTTAACTTTCTTTTTTCTTTTTTCATATTTTTTTCCACTTCCCAAATTTTAAAATTAATTTAATTATCTTTGTTGGTAGTTGTAATTTGAGATTATGTTCTACAAGTAAATGACCAATTTAATTCCTGAAATCGTATCTCATTATCACACTAGTCTCAGAAAAATCAAATAAGTCACTATAATTTTTTAGAGTTTTATTTAGGTCTCTAAGATTAAACTTTTTTTCTTTTTGGTTTTGGTCTATGAACATATGTCATTATTATCATTTATTTGAGTAAATGGTAAACCAACCCAAACGGTTCTCCAATTTTCAACTTTTAATTTTTATTTTATTATCTTTGCTGGGAGTTATTATTTGAGATTATGTTTCTATGGAAGAAGATTGTTAATATTGTAACTTTTGTTGGTGGTGGTAATGGTAGGGGCTGAGAGTGTTGTTTATGAAGGGGCTTTGGATGGCACGAGGGTTGCTGTGAAGAAACCCATCTTGTCAACTTCAGAAGACATTAATAAGTTTCATAAAGAATTGCAATTGCTGTGGTCTCTCTCTCTCCTCAACCGCTTCTCTTTTAGTGTAGTTCTGTACATGTCTATTTGCACATCTTCTAATAAAGTATACTGTTTTCCAATGTTTTGTTATGCTGAAGGGTAAATTACGTGGAGTCTTGTGAGTTTAAGTTTTTTTTTTTTTTTAATTATGTAGCAAGTTAGATCATCCGGGGATAGCAACACTAATTGCGGCCCATGCAAAACCACCCAATTACATGTTTTTCTTCAAGTTATATGAATCGCTGAATCTTGCACAGAAGTTACACGTGGAAGAGTGGATTCCAACTCTCAATGATGCATTGATGATAGCAATGCAGTTAGGTATAATTGTGATTTCATCTTTTGTAGAGTGGCTATGAAATATTAAGTGATAATGACGTGGCTCAGGCAGACTTTTTCTAAAATATTGTGCAAACGAAACTGTAACTGTTGTTTCACTTGTTTGGTCAAATCAAGTTGTGTATGATATGATTTGGAATGTTTGACAGAATTGTGGAGTATTAACATTATGATCCGCTTAAATGAGTTTATCGTTTACCATAAAACAAGAAATTGACTTTTTTGGATTATAAACCTAAGTTCATTTACATATAGAAGGAATAGGAATATTTTCACAAACTATCTGTATGTATTTGCATATCTTTTGATGTTTCAACCATTTTAAACTGCTACACATAATAGTGATATCAGGATAGATTAATTGATTGTTTGGGGTTTCAAAAAGTTGTACGTTAATAATTGAAGGCTTATCACAACCCTTCTCCTTTACCTGGGCTTGGGACTGGCTATGAGACCGTAGGCTGACTTAGATTATGATTACATTTTAAAAATAATTTACAATGTTATTTTAGCAATTTTGAATGGTTATTTTGGTATTAAAGCATTATTAAGCTAAAATTAAGATGCCAAAAAGAACACCAAATAAGCAGTTGTGAAATTTAGAAGTATTCCAAAAATCAACTAGGAATTCTTTTCCTTCAATTTTTTAAACATTTCATTTTACCAACTTCAATTATTTTGGGAAATTTTGAAAGTTAAGTATATAAAGTGATTAACAGTTTTATCCAAAAGAAAAAGAAAATATAGTGTTTGACAAATTTTCCCCCTTTCATTCAACTTCCTTTCTCCAGCAAAGGCTTTGCAATATCTGCATAACCTCGGGATTGTGCATAGAGATGTGAAACCGGCAAATATTCTTGTAAATGTCTCCCAAATCTTTCAATTTTCTGGTTGTTTAGAACTGTCTTTATATTTGATATATTATACTCCAGCATGTATCATCTTACTAATCTTGTGAATCTGTGGTGCAGCTTGACAAAAATCTTTGTCCACACCTCACAGATTTTGGTTTGGCAGAATACAAGAATGATCTTAAGGGAGTTTCTACTGAGAATTGGAAGTCTTCTGGAAAGCCTACTGGTGGTTTCCACAAAAAGAATATGGTCGGAACACTCATTTACATGGCACCTGAAATATTAAGAAAGGAGTTACATACAGAAAAGTCAGATGTATACAGTTTTGGGATATCAATCAAGTAAGAATATGAGATTTTTTGTTTTCTTTCATTCATGTTTGTTTTTGGTTCTGTAAGAAAACTTGACCTTTAATGAATGTATTGTCATCATATATCTGATGCTGTTAATTATATACCACACAAGGAACCAGTTATGACAATTTTACCTTGATGCAGTGTGCTATTTTTGGTTTCTGAGTTGATTAGATTAGTTGCAAGTTTGAACTTTGAAAATGTATTTGAGTTGCAACTTGCAATCTTCCAACATATCTTTTCTTTGTCTTTCATTTGTAAAGCAGTGGACAGTTAAGCAAATCTGTGGATGGACTATCATCCATTTTTTTGTTTCTTCCTTTATCGAATAGAGATATTCATGTAATAGTAACATACACAAGACATATTTTCTTTCGGAAATTGGTATGGCTTGTCAACTGTAGTTATGCTAGAAGTTAGGAAGCTTGATTAACTATTGTTTTGACTAATACTTGCCATATACACTGGTCATTATTCTATCAAATAAGATGGTGGTTCAATGCTGTTATAATATAAAAGCGTGATGAGACCCAGAAGAATGAAAAGTAAACTCCATGTACAATTGGAGGAAGAAAAAGGACGGCAAAACAAGTGAGGCAAATCAATTGGAATAATTAAAGAATTAGTTAGGCTGTTAATGTTGTTAGGTTGGTTTGGTGGTTGAAGTTGTCAGGAGCAGGACCTAGGTAAATAGTAGATGGGTAGAAGAGTTTTCATTCAAAGTTTCAGATATCAGAACTGAGCAGTGGCTGTTTATTGAAGGGGAAGCCATTGGCAGGAAAATTCTCTCCTTTGGTATCTGTCATTCAATCAACCTTTACGAAACTGTTCTCTCTCTTTCTTCTCATTCTGGGTTTTAACATAGCATGAATAAAAAAATTATTCAATTTAACTTTTGGTTTGTGAATTTAAAAACTTTTATTGGACCTGCTGCAGTGAACTCCTGACTGGTGTTGTGCCATACACTGATCTTCGTACAGAAGCACAGGTCAGTCTATCTATCTTAGGTGTAGTTTGAATTTATTGCTTGTATATAGAGTATTACTGGTTCTATAAGTGAGATGAAATATGGACATTATATTTGTTTATAAACATGATTTTTTTTACTTAAGACCGAAAAACATTTCCTTTACTGTTTTGAATGTTACTTAATCTCTGTGACCATACTCAATGGTCAATGGAACTCTAGCACATCAATGAGGAGTATATAATATAGTTAGCAAAAAGCAAATAGGATTTTTTTTTTAATTTTTTGTGAAGTTAGTGATAATTGAGATTCTACCTATAGGATTGGAAAGGTTAGAATAACATGAAAATGGTGTAATTGTAACACAGATCCTACCTAAAATGCAAAATTATATATTTGAATTCACATATATGCATAAAAAAAGGGAAATAAGGAAAAATAACCTTAGTATACTAACAGCTACAAACTAAGTCACAACAATTCCAAGTTTTGAACAACTACCAACAGCACCAACAGAGTTGCTTCTGACACTTGCTGAAACTGAAGCTCCAATCCTTTGCCCTCTCTTGCTGCTTTTTTTTACCACTTGAAGACATTATGAACAGCAGAACATATTAGAGAAGTGCAACCCATCAGAGATTATAAAGTTTAACCCAAGGTCCTGAACTGTGCAGCAACCAAACAAAAGCAAGTAGTTGAATCCACAAGCAAAGAAACCAAGTATTGAACCTGTTAAAATAAAAGAAGCAGAAGGATAACTGACTGAAAACAGTGTTTGAATAGACAGTGGATTCATGTTTATATAGGTTAATTACATTAATTATACATAAATAGAGGGTATTTTGTTTTCTTTAAATCAAAGATTATATACCTATAAACCTCAATTATTAAAAATCAGAATATTATATTCTGATTTTCAACACTCCCCCTGAAGTTGAAACTTACTAACCTCTCAGCTTGTGACAAGAAAATAATCTATTCCTAATAAATAAATAGAAAACAAAAAAATTGATCTCCACAAAAAAGAATCATTTGAAAAGCAACTCAGTGATGTTGGAGAAGCCGGAGAGAAATGCTAGAAAATAACTTGGCTAGATAGTTGGAATCACCATTAACAAAAGAGAAAATTCATGGCAAGAAAAACAAGGTTCGTTCTTCTTGAAACCACATTTGGAAGCTTCCAACTAATAATGTTGGAGACTCAAATTATTTAAACTTGAAACAAGGTCTACTACTTCTAGGACCAAGATGAGGTTAGTGCATTTCACGATTAGATAGATTAGAAGATTTTGATCATGATGATGATGGTCTTGTCAAAAAGCTCGCCAGCAATGTGGCAACGACAACAATAGGAGGTGACAACCAAAAATTTCTTTATGGTACAATAAGTAGTGATTAGAAGGGCAAACCAAATTTGTAGATGGTTTGCCAAACATTTATCTCTAGGGACAGTAGGTCCATTAGGTAAACAAGATTCTCGAGATCACTTTATCAGACTTTGATACCATGTTAAAATAAAAGTAACAAAGGGATAATTGACTAAAAACCGTGTGTTTGAATACACAGTGGATTCATGTTTATATAAGTTAATTACATTAATTATACAAAAATAGAGGATATTTTGTTTCCTTTAAATAAAAAATTATGTGTCTATAAACCGCAATTATTAATAAATTAGAATATTATATTTTGATTTTCAACAGAACTCAAGTATAATAACACCAAGCTGAGCTAAGGTGCGGAAAAGTGTGGAGTACTGAACCTAGAAGCGAAAAAGCCAAGGAGAGGTTTGGAAATTTTATTTGTAGAAGAGCACAAAAAAGATGAAGAGTGCCAAAATGAATGAGTTTAGGGCTTTTAATTTAATTGGTCAACCGAAAATGAGTTAGGTGTGTCTAGTTTTTTAAAAGATACGGTTTCAAGTAGGATAGAAAAATCGTCTGATCCCACAATTGAGATTGCTCCCTCATTTGATCTTACTAATCATAGAAAAATGAGTTAGTGTGTGTTAAGATCACTGAAGCATGGGGAAATCATAAAGTTGCATGATCTTGCAAGTACATTTGCAATTTTAACTCCCATGTTTTTTGTGCTTGAGGCAGCGAATGATTCTATCAAATAGTTTCATATGGTTGTAATTACCAAAGCTCATAGGAAGGATTAATTTCCTAAGAATCAAAATAATGCTATGTATACTACCATATAATTGGTGTTTGAGAAGATTAACAGGACTTTTAGAAAACAGGAATGACTAAATTCAATGACAATATCGTTATTCTCTTTGATTCTATATATTTTTTTAAAAGTAAAGGTTAGAACAAGAAAGACTGGCCCAACTCAATGATACAACATATCCTAATTAGTACGTATATAACTCAACTATTCTCTAACACACCCTATCAAGATAGAACATAGATGTTAATCAACACTTTGCTTGTTACAAATATAATATATTCTGTTCTTGTTACAACTAGTTATGTTCTAGTCTGCACATGTCCAATGACAGCAAGCCCCTGTTAATTCTTTTAATGCACACAGTGAAAATTGGCCTCTATATGCTCTGTTCTTTATTGGAAAGATATGATTAGATGGGAAAGCAAAATTAAGGCTCATATATAACTTTAACAAAAGGGAAAGCAAAATTAAGGCTTGTTAGATAAATGTAATTCTAATTATTATTAAGTTACTTTTAAACTATCAGAACAATTTAGTTTGGTATATGTAACTAATTGACAATTATGTCATGCACAAAGACTAATATCATACATGTTGAAAATCAGAATATAATATTCTGATTTATTAATAATTTCAATTTATAAGACATAATCTTTGATTTAGAAGATATTATTTCATCTTTGATTTAAAAGAAACTATATCTCCTCTAATTTATTGTAACAAATCTTTTTCTGTCTATATAAACACTTATCTGTGTTGTGTTTATACACACAGTTTCTCCTTCATATTTCTATTCTTTTTCTCTTTTATTTTAACATGGTATTAGAGTTAGGTTAAAGTGATCTCAAGAACTATGTCTGCCTGGTACACCTATTGTCCCTAGAGACAAATGTTTGGCAAATCATGTAGAATTCTAGTTTACCCTTTTGTTTGTTTCTTATTTTCCGATGAATAAATTTTTGATTGCCACCCC
The DNA here is from genome assembly GCA_026544285.1 of Pachyrhizus erosus. Taxonomy (NCBI): domain Eukaryota; kingdom Viridiplantae; phylum Streptophyta; class Magnoliopsida; order Fabales; family Fabaceae; genus Pachyrhizus; species Pachyrhizus erosus. Next base: position 9,541 of record JAMLFT010001334.1, read on the forward strand.
TTGCCGTTGGCCACTATGACGTTGTTAGCGAGTTTTTGACAGGATCATCATCATCATTATCAAAATCTTTTGAATGCTCTATTTGTAAAATACATTGGCTCTGTCTTTGTCCCAAATGCACTGATCCTGAACCTGTTTATGTCCTAGAGACGTTGGTCCCTATTTATGTCCCAGCTGCACTAGTCTCAAGTATATCTTAGTTGCATTGTTTTTGTCTCTATCCTAGAAGTAGTAGACTTTGTTTCAAATTTGAATAATTTGGGTCTCCAACATTATTGGTTTGAAGCTTCTAAATGTGGTTTCAAGAAGAATGAACCTTGCTTTGCTTGCCATGAATTTTCTCTTGCTAATGATGATTCCAACTATTTGACTAAGCTAATTTTGTTTATCATTTCTCTTCAGCTTCTCTAGCATCCCTAAATTGTTTTTCAAACTATTGGTTTTTGGTGGAGCTCAATTTTTTTTATGCTTTCTATTTATTTATTGGGAATAATTTATTTTCTTGTAACAAGCTGAGGACTTAGTAAGTTTCAAGCTTAAAGGGGAGTGTTGAAAATCAAGATATAATATTTTGATTTATTAATAATTGTGATTTATAGACACATAATCTTTGATTTAGAGGATATTATCTTATCTTTGATTTAGAGAAAACTATATCTTTTCTAATTTATTGTAATCAATATTTTTCTAACTATATAAAAACTCATCCGTGTTGTGTTTATACACATGGTTTCTCCTCTATGTTTCTGTTATTTTTCTCTTTTATTTTAACAATATAGTTGTCAAGAGAAATATCTTTGCAGCAAAATAGCAAACATTAGGTTGTACTAATAGTATTAGTAATTATTTTGTTGGAGGTTTGCTTGTTTTGCATATTTGAACCTTTGGGAAAACATTACTTGGCTATATTAACTTTTCTTTTTTAAATGAGTGATGATGGTATTAATCAATATTTACTGATGGACAGGCTCACACAGTGCTTGAGATGAACTACACTGAGCAGCAATTAACAGCAGCTGTTGTTTCTACTGGATTACGGCCAGTGCTGGCTGCTGAGGACTTGGGTATACCATCAAGATTATTATCAATGATAAACAAATGCTGGGATGCAAATCCTAATAACAGACCTGCTTTTGATGACATTGTCAAGGAACTTGATTTAATTATGGAGCAAGGTAAGTTAGAGAAGACAGAAGATGTTCATATCAGACCTTGTAACTTGCATGTTGATCAACCTGCGGACAAGACCGATTTCCTTCAGGCTTATCAAGAGAGTTTTAGCTGGTCCACTTGTGGTGAACTTTTGGCCAGGAGTGCCTCCAGTGCAAATGATTCTGGTTTGATAACTAGGTGTGAGTCTGCTGATGAGCCTTCAGTATACCACCCAATACTGTCTTGGGGATCTTATGCTACCTGTGGGAGAAGGGAGACTATGGAGGATACACATTTCATTCTGCCCCATATTTGTGATGAAAAGGATGCCTATGCTTTTGGTATCTTTGATGGCCATAGGGGTATGTATAATATATTAGTGATATATCAAATATCTACATTTTGTTTGATTCTAATTTAAGAAAAAATAGATTATAATTACTACTAGAGCTTGAAAATAATCTGTTATTTATCTCGTTTATGATGAGGAATTCTTTAAGCTATGCTTGGGCACTCTTGTAGAAGAAAAATTCATTGCTTAATATGTTGAAAAGTTGTAGGAAATCAAGAAGAATTTAAATAGTATTCTGATAAGTACATGGATCTCTTTCTGATTCTAGTTACATGCACCTGGATCAAATTTCTGAACATGAATAAGTTGGCTTATCTAATAAAATAAGCAACTTACAGATGGCAATTCAGGTTCCAGCTTTTCTTGGATTTCATCTTGTATAGTCTTTCCTTTTTAAAATATTATCTTGAATTAGTTTTATTTGAGCTTATCCCCCTTAGTGGGGGAGGTTGGAAAAGGCTTCGGTGTTATTATAGTAGTAATTTTTGAGAGTTGTATACTAATATATAAGGACATTTTTCTAAATCTAAATAGGATACATTATAAGAATCTGTTTTGCCCTATTTTGGGGGGAATATCACAGGTGATTTTTGAAGGTGTTCAAATATTGCATGATAGGAGATAGTATTGTGATTGTCTTAAAATTTTACACCATGAGAAAATATTCTTAGAATTTGGATTTGGGTTTAATTCAACCCCAAAATTGAAATCTGAATCTGTTACAGAAACTGGCATGTGTTTGGTAAAACATTTTTTAGGATAAATAGTAGTATTTTATAAAAAGAAGGATTGTCGTCAAGGTAGCAAAAATAAAATGTTTTTATGAAAACTGATTTCTGAATCTGTTATAGATACTAAACATGTGTGTTGGTAAAATATTTTTTAGGAGAAATAATTGCTTTTTATAAAAAAACTTTCTCATGAAGGTAGCAAAAATAAGTGATATTTTCCGAAATAAGTTGAACCAAGCACACACTGAATGTACAGAAGGTACTTATAAAGAGAGAGAGAGAGGGTTATCTTATCACACTTACAGTTGCATAACTCTGTATTAGTTATAACTAACTGAACATTACTTATCAAAATGACTCTAGCTAATAATTGTTTACCTACTGTATTAACAGCTGCCAGCTGGGCAATGAGAACTGCTACACTTAACTACACACTAATAAACTTTCTAACTTTGGTAATGGATCCTGATGGATACTTTTTGATAGTTTACTTTGACAAATGTGATTGGACACAAAGATGATCTTGATTGATGACCATTCATGGCAATATTGTAGCTTAATAAGCATGATTTTACTTACGCAGGTGCAGCAGCTGCTGAGTTTTCATCTAGAGCTATACCGGCTGTTTTGCAGACTTCAGGTTTTGTGGGCAGGTATATTTCATTCTAGATTACCCCTTTTTCCATTCCCATTTGTACTATCATTTGCAAGTTTAATTGTTTTAATATGTTAAAGCAGTCCGGCTAATGCACTAGAGGAAGCATTCATTAGGACAGATGCTGCCTTCAGAAAAGAGCTTGATTCCTATCGCAAATCCAACAGCTATATACAGAAGGATTGGCATCCTGGTTGTACAGCAATTGCTGCTCTTATAGTCAGAAACAAGCTATTTGTTGCTAACGTTGGTGACTGTAGAGCAATCTTATGTCGTGCTGGTAATCCAATTGCCCTAAGTAAGGTGAGCCAAAAGTTACTGCTGTTAGCTAGTGCTTAGTGGGTGTTTGGAAGAGCTTATGGAGAGCTTATTTGATCTTAAAAAAAAATTAATTTATGACTCTTATAATTTCTTAACTCATTTTAATAAGCTTCTTGGTAAAGCTTATCAAAACAAGTTCTTTTCGTGCTCTTATTCCAATAAGTTTCCTTGTCAAATTTATCGCTTAAGCTCTCATGCTTTTGATAAAGCCTTATTGAATAAACCCTCCCTTATTTCTATAAAAGCTTCTTTGATTTATTGCTTGATGTATTTCCTTTTAGACTAATCAAAGCTTAACATTATTAGGATCATGTTGCAAGCTGTGTTCAAGAGAGAGAGCGTGTTATTCGTCAGGGGGGCCATGTACATTGGCAAGTTGATACTTGGAGGGTCGGTCTTCCCGCACTCCAGGTTTGTTCAAATTGATTGCTATCTTGCATATTGTATATGTAGAAATGCCTGGTTATATTTATTTCTTTCATATGCATTTTATGAAATTGGGATCTGAATTCACTTTTTCTTCTGAGTTCCTCGTTTTCATCATTTTACCATTTAAGTTACTGTAAAAATTAGTAGGGAGGTTACTGGTAGCCCTCTTTATAAAATGTTTTGCAGAATTTGTTTTTGTGCTGATGAATACTCTTCCAACCTATGATATATTTTCCTGATTTAAGTTTTGTACGGTTGATGGAAACAATGTTCTTGCTTAGTTCTATTACAAATTCTTAGACCCCTTTCTGGTCTTTTTTGGATTGGGGAATTTCATCAAGACATTAACTTACTGAGCTGGCATAATGCTCAATTGAATTTCAACCCATGTTAATATAAAACCATGCACATTATTGAAAAAAGTAGTGGTGCAATCACATATGGAAGGCATTCGAATGCAGCACTAGCTGCCAATATATATGATATTCTTCTAAAGTCAATATAATTCTGATTTTCCATTTCAGAAAGTAATTGGCATATATCCTGGAGGAAAAGGTTATTTGAATGTGCTTATTTGACTTGTTGCCTGATGGTAGCAGGAACATAGTGTCAGAAGTGCCTTCTGAAAATTGGTTGTATGATTAATTACTTTTAGATTTTGCATCTAGTGCACAAGCCATGCTTTCTGGTATTACTTATGGCAGGGAGCTTTGTCTAGCCATGACTGTTCTGATACATGGCGATGCTCAATTGGTTCAGTAATGTCTGTCCTTTTTGCTGTCTTGTGCCTTTTGTTTTAACTTTTGTCACACAAATGATCTAGTGATAGCAAAATAATATCAGCAGGCACTAACAATGATATTAATGGAAATTTGAGGTTTGACTATATGCTGATACAATTTACACAGGTTACTCGTTCTATTGGTGACGATGATCTGAAGCCTGCTGTAACCGCAGAACCTGAGATAACTGAGAGTACCTTATGCTCAGAGGATGAGTTTCTGGTAACGACCATTATGCTACATTCTGTTATTTGCATGAAGTTCATGATTTACATTGGATCTTTAGATAAGTTCAGTTTGAAGTATCTTGACAAATAAGTTTGCAGATAATTAACAGATGGCAATTGCATTTGTAATCTTATCAATTATATTTATCATAAGGTGTCAAGGGGTTTAATGTATCTTGAAAATACGATGCACTTACAGGCAAAGGTTGAAGGGCATTATTAAGTAATAATTCTTTTAGTTAAACCTAACTCACTAGGTGTACCTAAACAATTTCTAATTTATTGAAGTGCTTTTAAGACCAACTGATCATGGCTTGAAAGCTCTTTATACGTTTATGTTATCACCCTCATATTACTCCCTTAAATTTAGGATAAATCCGTCTTTGGGATCCCAAATTAAATTAAAAACTAATAATTTTAGTCTTTCAAATTTTAAAAAATACGTTTTTAGTGCCTGGAGACAAATGACATTATCAGAAGTGGTGAAAAGTTGTGATGTGATGCTGTCAGCATTCGACACGTCCACTTTTGGGTGTCACATCATCACTTCCATTAATGCTGTCTGACTCTAAGGATTAAACTTATTTTTAAAAAAAATTCGAAGGACTAAAATGATTTTCTTTCAATTAAGAAGACTACAAACAAAATTATTTCAAATTTAAGAAACTCAAAACATAATTAAGTCTTAAACTAATAATGAAATTGTTGATTTAGGTCATGGCTAGTGATGGCTTGTGGGATGCCATAAACAGTATGGAGGTCATAAATATAATAAAGGATACTGTTAAAGAGCCTGGAATGTGCTCTAAGAGGTTGGCTATTGAAGCAGTCGAACGTGGCAGCAAAGATAACATCACAGTTATTGTTGTTTTCTTAAGACCTGTATCTACAGCAGAGAGAATTTATTAGCATACCTTCATTTTGAATGCTCTGAGACTTGTCACAAATGGTATGTACTTTTATTCCTTTATGGTATGTACTTGTATTCCTTTATGGCATGTACTTGTATTCCTTTATCATAAAAATGTGTATTATATCTTCGGTCGCCCCCTCCCTTCTGGATGATGATTCATTGCATTTAACAATACTTTGAAGTTTGTGGTTTTAATTTGCACAAGACTTTTAAATCATGTTCAATCACCTTGCCATTCTGTCTTAACATGTTTTACTTTTGCCCCAGACTCAACAAAATACACCATTCAAAATCTGGATCATAATTTGAGGGTATCAGTTATGTTTTGATGGATGGCAAGAAAGTATAGATAATGAAGTGTTTTCTTTTGTTTAGTTGAAAAGAAAGTAGAAAGTAGAAAGAAAAAAAAAAAAGGAAAATTGACTTTTAGAAATAAATTCTAGGCTTAGGGTTGTGGAAAGAAAGGTTATGGAGGAAAGAGAAAAAAAAAGATAAAGAATTAAAAGTTAGATAATTTGTTAGGTTGTTTGTTTGTGTTGAGAAGTGATAAAGAAAAAAAATGTGATTTAAAGGATATTAGTGTTCTTTTAAAAACCTCCCTCCAATTTGAATAAATGAAATTTTTAGGTGGGATTCATCAAAATGTAGACATTTCTTCGTATACTGCAACGCTCCAAATAAAGGAAGGAAACATCATTTTAATCTTTTCCATCTATCATTTTTTTTCCTTTCTTTTTTACCTCTTTAAAATATGTTACAGGAACTGAAAGATCTTATATAAAATTAGAGTTGCTGGAGACGAACCCTTTTAAAGTAAGTCCTCACAAGGAAAGAGAATAGCAATACTCAACTAAGAAGTTGCAGAAAATAAAAATGATAAATACTAAAGAGTTTCTAAAGTGCAAAACTCTAGTTCCTTTACTCAACTTGTACAGATTTCTCTTAATTATTTTCCCTCTTGATTTTTTTTTTTGTGAAGAATCCCTCTTGATCTTCAGAAGTGAAAGAATGGAGTTTTCTTTATAACTAGCTAAGTGTTTGTTTAGAAAATATATGAAAGAGGTTGTATGGATATTTTATAGAGTTGCAGAAGTATTTTATTGTTTTTTTTTTTTTTTGTGTATTATCTTTATCTTATTCTAACAAAATTTCACATATAATCTTATTAACATAATCTCCTTTCAACTTATTTCAATAAGTTTTACAGTCAAGCTTATGAACAAACTTTGTTTTAATAAGTGTTTAAATAATTATTTTTTCTAAAGCACTCTTACTAGATTTGCAATTGTATATCATCAAATATTCAAATTTTTAATTCAACAACCATTGATTATGTCACATCACTTCTTGCATTGAGACATTGTATTTCAAATCAATTCACTATAAAATGTTTCATAAATCAAATAGACGTAGAGAACAATTTTTTTGTAAACAATAAAGAAAAATGGTTTTTCTTTATCATTCCATCATAATAGATAAGGCAAATAATAAAAATTAGAAGACATAATTAAGGAATGAAGATAGTTAAACAACATAACAAATGATAAACGAAAACAAACTACAGCAAAATTTTATTTATATTGGACTAGGTTAAGAAAAGGTATTAATTACACAAGATTATAAATTGTTGTTGTAACAAATATGATTGCCTTGATATTATTGAAATTGCATGCAGTCGTATTAGTTAAGACACATTCTGAAAAATCACAATTGTGGTACCACAAGTGCAATTGCACAATTCAACTTTTAAAACCATAATTAAAGGTTGAGGGTTAAGTTTGGCCTTGAGGAAGAAAATTGTTGGTTCCGAGTATACTAATTTCCTACAAGGTTACTAAGACGAAAGCGAGCCATGGTAACTCTATTAATTATATTAAGGGAACGAACTTGGTTATGTTTAGAACCAAATCTAACACAAGGGTTCACTTTGCAATATACATTTTGTGGAGTTTTAGTAGCTACACTCCAAGGGTTGGTTAATCTAAATCGTTGTCCCAAGATGAATGTGTTGTTCAACCCTTGGTTGCCATTGCAACTATAAAATGAGACCATGGGCATGGTCAACATGTGAGGCATGTAAGTTCCATAATAAAGTGGCATTAGGCCATGAAAAGGATGGTGATGTGCAATGGCTGAGTGAGGGAGGCACATGTGAGCTCCAAGTCCAAAAATTCCCGTATAAAATTCTTTACCTATCCTTGAAAACACTATTTCATATCTTTGAGCATTTTGGTGGCCACCCAAACTTTGAGAATTTCTTGTTGCAATGTTTGTAGGAGAATTAATGCTATGTAGGCACGACTTTTTTCTCGTCATGACTTTTAGTTCTTACATTCACGTAACAATATTAACTAATGAAATAATAATGACATTAATAACTTAGTGACTTGTCACATTATCAAAAGTTATCAAAGAGTTTGACAAGATAGTCAGATGTAACATTTTTTGATAAATAGTATTTTTTTAATTTTTTATCAACTAATCTACCTTCATCAACTGGTTTAAAGAAATGATTGATTATGTAATGAGTTACTAGACTGTTAATGTTGCTAATATGTCATAATTTAATATTGTTACTTAATAATAAAGACTAAAAGTGATGATGAAGAAAAGTTTAGAAACTTTGACCAGTCAAAATTTGGACTAGGGACAAAAAACATATGTCTAAAAATTTTGGGACCAAAAAGATAATAAACATTAAAAGTTTATAATTTTGTTGTTATCGAAACAATAGGGTAAATGGAATTGATACCATGTCAAGGACTAAAATTTACTCTGCGACAAACAAATAAGAAAATTTTGAGTGGACCAAAATGAAAAAAATACATATTTATAAGGACTAAAAACATATTAAAACCTACAATTATTTTTTATTTTATTGTCCTACAAAATATAAAATGCCTAATAATTTTATGAGTTTTCAAAATTTTTATTTATGTTCCCTTATATTGATATTGCATTTGTGTTGCCTTTTAATGTACCTAATCATGAACTTTTTTTTTTCTTAAACCATTTGTATATGAAATGTCACATTGGACCTTGTAATGGACCTATTGAAGTAGGTAACTTTACTTAAAGAAATTAAACCCTTAATCACTTGTCTCATGCAATCTTTGTAATTAATGTTTTATTTAGAATTACTAGTCACCCTTAATTTACCATGAATTATGGATTTATTTTAAGAATAGTCCATTTGTAGCAATTTATTTAATATAAGCATTAATTTACATTTTGGTTGGAAAATGAATACAAGTGTCATTTTTTTTCTTTGTTTTAGATAGTTTGCAAAGTCATGGCTAAATTGTAACATCCTAAATTTTACTATGCAAAACATATAACTTTGTAACATTTTGATACTGTTCAATTTAATTTATATAATATGTATAGAAACTCTTTTGTATTAATCTTAGCACAATTCATTTAATTATTTATCTTTCAAAAATATTGGAGACTTAAAAAAATATTTAAAGCTTTTTATATGTTATTGTGAAAGAAAAAAGTTTGGGTATTGAGAAATGATTTTATTAGTGGAAATACGAATGTATAAAAAGAATTCATATATTAAAAATATTTATGTATAAAAAATTGGAAGCATAAAAATTTACTAAATATACCTCCATATATATATATATATAAGAAATTTGTACATAGACGAATAACAAAATAACATAAAACATATACAAATGATATGCATCCCACCCAAAATAGCCAAACATACAAATGGTGAAAATATGTCAATATGCATACAAAAATTTGAATCTTAGGTCTACTCGTAAATACAATCAAAAGATAAACTTAGACTCAAAGCAGTCATTTATAGTCTCCAATATTGTGTGCATATCCACCATGATGGTATGAGTTGACAAGTACAAAAAGTCATGAGGTCTATTAGATGGATCCTCAAGAAGAAGTCCCCTTGGAATACTCCTCAAGATCATCCTTAAGGTTCTCCTCTTTGTTACTCCCCACCAACCATCCAGCTCTGCCTACATCAGTTGCGACCACTACCTCCTTTGTCTCTATCATTGACAGCTTAGGCTTTGGCTCTAGTTGCTCTAGCTCTAGCTGCTCTGGCTCCTCCTCTGGTGCTGAGTCTTCACCATTAGTAAGGACCCAATCATCATACCCTCCTTTCTCAACTCCATAGGGTTAGGCGCTGCTTGGCAACCTCTCTGCCTGGATAACGTTAGGGTGTGATGTCCTATCCCCAGCTGAAAATGTTGCCTTGGAAAAACTACGGATATGGGAGAAATAAGAGTGTAAGAAATGTCCTTAAAATCATTAGATGGACCTCTAAGGTGATAAAAGGACGAAGATGATGATGACAACAAGGAAGAGATATTGTCTATCTCTACTAGAATTGCATGTAAAAAATAAGGCGGTGTAGGCTAAGTCCATCAAATGAAAAAGTCAAAAGTCTTAGGTTGTGCTTCTGTATCATCTATCGACATCAGAGTAAAACAAAGATGACCCACAAACTGATCAACGCCCCTAACTATATCTTGGGTCTATCATCCATCATAATAGTCAATGGGTAAGTGATGTTGTGGCTTCATCTGAACCTATCCCTAAAAGAAAAGAAAGGAATGAGTCTTGTTGCTTCATCAAGAAACAACAGACAACTCAAGAAGACATACAAAGATGATTAATCATACTAGTGTGATTGTCTAACGTTCTCACTCGTAGTATTAAAAATGTTAGTACCTAATTCTTATAATATTCATCATAATGGCCAATTACCATTGGAACTCCCAAAACTTAATGGTTTTACAAATTTTTTGAAATGTAGATGTATATTGGGAGTACACCCTTCAGTATGGTACAATAGCAAACTCTCACCTATAAGGATTGAGCATCATAAAGTATTAGGATTATCAAGCTAGCTTGTGCTCATGCACCACTTGGTGTCATACCCCTAAGGTATCGTGACCTTTATGATTCGCATCTTAGAGTACTAATCTATATTCCACCCATTTACTGAGGATTGACTCCTCAACAACTCATCCTCATTGGGATTATCCTTTATTTGTCATTGTGAGAGATGTTCTATTGGCATAGGTACCAAGCATGGGTAACTAGCGCACAACTCTCGAGATCTCTTGCCTCAAATTCGAAACATTTCATAAATCAAAGTTTATGTCTTCTTCAGCCTCAGCTAGTGAACAATGTCATTCTGATCACTACTTTGCTCTTTTGAGCTATATATATATGTTATTTCTTTTTCTTCGGCAAGTGCACCGAATCAATTATAGTATAATACTTTTCAAAGTACGAATATCGTACCCACAAGGAACAGTTTCAATTAAAATTCTTATGTTTGTAACACTCTTTGAGTACAAAGAAATGAATGAAGATTTGGTTTATATTGGAATGAGGTTGTCAAAATAACTTTACGGCCAAAAACATATGATCGAACAAAAACTTAATTTAAAAATTTCAGTTATGGGATTTGGGATTAAACGTACTCTATCTTATTCTTCTACACTTTGTATTTCTAATCACATATAATACTCACAATACTTATTCTTGATACCACATCCTAAATCATTCACACTGATTCCTCAAGCATGAAATTCTAAAGAAAGTTTGCTAAACACTAATCCCTCAGTTGCCTAGTAAACTAACCAGCTTTAAGTTCAAATGCTCTTAAGTAATCGATATGTTGAAATCTATTCCTAGCATTAAAATATATCAAGTATTTTCGTTTAGATCTAATTCTTACACATACTTTTCAGTTACATCTAAGAATAAACATAAGGAGTCTATTGATTAGATAGAATCCAACAGTAAGCGTAAAATAGAAATACCAAGAATAAGTAGAGAAAAAGAATTATATATAATCATCACCAAAATACATTTGAGTTTAAGTAGATTACATTCAATCCTCAAGGAAGAAGTTAGTCGCTCATGGTAGCCCTTACTGCTGCAAGATAGATATTTTTCTCCCCTGATGCCCTAATTTCTTTTCTCCTTTTCTTTTTAAACTTTCTTCGTAACTAACTTAATGAATTTTCACTTGAGCGATATATTTTCGCTTTAGCGATCCATGTACATAAAATTGAAATAAGGTTATCTCGCTCAAGCGAGATGTGTCTAGCTCAAGCGAGATGTGTCTAGCTTAAGCGAGATTCTCTGCTGACAAATAACCGTTCTCTGGATCATTCTCGCTTAAGCAAGATATTTTAGCTTAAGCGAGATACTTTTCGCTTGGGCGAGTCCTGCTTGAGTTTCTCAGCATCAAAGTCTTCTTTTTGTCTATTTTCTTGCTCTTCTATCCATGCATCACTTGGTCCTCAGTTACCTAAAATTCATATAACATTGGGCTTAAATGTCTCCATTTGTTTCCAGACTCAAAACATGTGTTTGGATAAAAACAGTCTCAAATTAGAGAATAATTGCCAATTTTCACAACAGTTAAGCACAAAAGACACAAATTTTCCCACGTAAATGTATTGAATAGTGATACTTATCAATATATAATCCATCAATGGTATCGAACTTCTTTGTTCATCTCTTATTACTGTATATTCATGTTCTATGTTATCATCTTATATTGTTTATTATCTTTGGAAGCATGAGCTTCTTGATCTTATGTTCTAGAAGAATTGTAGTAGTAAGTCTCGTGGTTAGGGCAGTAAGACTAATACATTGATGAGCTTTTGGAACCATAAGATTAAGAGTAAGGATACCTAGTTGTTATAAAAATGATGAATAGTATAGTTTGATTCTTGTAAAATTATTTTTAAAAAAGAGTTTTAAATCCAGATTTATCAAATACTTGATAACTTAACATTAATAACTATTTTTCTATAGAACTAAATGAAGGTAAAGATATAAGAATTCATTAAATATGTCTAGCCTCTTTAGATCTTTCTCTTGTCGTTTTTCACCCAAATCCTCTTTCACCTCCTCCTCTACTTCTAAAACAAACATGCTCATCGAGCGTAATCAAAATGAGGAAGACATTTCTCCAAAAAATAATATCTTTGAAGAAGAAGTATGTTTTGAAGATATTAATCAAGCAATAGATAATTGGGAAATTCCCAAAATTCCTCAAGATGAACTTTACATCCTTAAAGAATCTAAAATAGCCCACAGTTCTAATTACATAATCAAAATGATGGAAAATTATATTCCTCTTGGCTTAGATGCTAGTGAGGAATTCCACTTATTAACCAAACAATCAATAGCAAAACATGCTAGGAAATACAAATACCTACACATAGGATGTGTACAAGTAGTTGTTAAACCCCTAATTAAGGAAGGTCTTAATGCTTAAATTCTTGTATGTCTTAGAGATATTAGGCATAATGATTTCCACGACTCCTTTATATGAACAGTTGAAACAAGCCAACTCTGTGTGACCCCCTATTCTAGGGTAGTCCACAAACTTGGTGTCTTTACACCTCCAACGACTTTCACAACCTACATACATTCCTCAAGTACCTTTCGTAATCAACCCATTGCATTTCTCTAATCTTGTATCTCACATGATATATAATTTAACGGCTACCTTTCTACTTTCTTCCAATCAAGTCTCAAGGTACAAGACCCCAAGAAACATCCACAGATGGAAAATCTTACTTTTTAGCAATCATTCAATTATCATAATATCAATTGACCAATTTATTAATCATTATTGGCTCTTTCTAGCCAAATTTCATACTTTGAAGGGATCTTTTAAGTCAAGGAGACTTATTGAACTTTTCATCTGTCATTATCTACTATCTTAGGGTTTATCCATGAGTTATTATAATAAATCAAGACATGTTATCAATCATAGCTCATTCATCATCAAGAAAGTCATAAGAACATTATTTGTAGTTATCAAGTCTAGCTAAAAGCCTTTATATGAAGAGATAGTCTCATTTGTTCTTTTAATACTAACATGCATAGTTGATATTGAGATGAAATAAGATATTAAGAATTTTAGTCTAAAAATAGTTTTGACCATTTCCTTATAGAAAAGGTGTTTTTGGAAATTAAAACGGTATTCTAGTCATTTTACCTCTTTGGAGTTTTAGGTTTGATTTATTATTTCTCACTTAAACAGTGTCCTACAATATATATTTCAATAAATCAAGAATTTGCTTAACACTTTAAAAATGAACTTAAGGGTATTTTAGTAATTTTCAATAATAAACTATTTTTAAGTATAAACTTATCTTTATTTGATTTATTAAAATATTTAGTTTACATGCTGCTAGGACATAAAGGCCTTGCTATATAAAAAATGATAAGCAATAAGAATGTTAAAATTTTACTAAAAGGGTATTTTGGTTATTTTTTATATAAATTAAATTTAATGGGTTTTTATCACATTTATAGATTAAGAAGGATATAAATCTTATTAAATTTGAATGTAGGTTGTCCTGGCTAAATTTTTCCTTCCTAAAATAATAAAATTAGTAAGAATTTCACATTTTATGAGCTAAAGGTATTTTAGTCATTTTGTAAAATTTTAAAGTTACTAAACTATATATATCTACAGATTAATTTTTGTTAGAGTATGGAATAAATGCTTTTTTTATTTAATTTTTTTTCCAATCCAAAAGAAAGAAACAACAAAATCAAGAAAATTTAGCTTAGGGGCATTTTGGTAATTTCTGCCCCTAGGGGCAAAATGGTCATTTGACCTTGATCATCTTCAACCTCAGAAACAGAGGTTTTGTTTTGGCTCGAATGGGATTCAAACTTATCAATCCTTCCTTCTCTTCTCATATTTAATTTCTTTTATTAATTTCGAACCAATTGCAATTAGAATTATTCAAGTTTCAAAGCATTCCTAGTGAATTTGAGGTATTTGAATTCAAAGATCAAAACAGAAAAATGAAAGTTCTATTCATACTCAATTTTCAACTTTTCTTAACCTTTCTAGAAATTTTTCTAACCAAATAAGATGCATCCTACCTATAATTTAACCTAAAACAGAATGAACAACAGGAATGGAGATCTTCAAATTTCATAATTCAAAGTTTTTAATTTCAAATCGTTAAGAGGATTTTTTGATTTTAAGATGTTAAAATTTTAGAATCCAAATTCAAACATCTTAGAATGGTTCTAACAATCAAAATTGAAGAAACAACAACTCCTCCTACCTGAATTTTGAATTCTTCGGTGAGGATTTGCAGAATTCAACGAAGCTCCAGTGAGCATTCTAATTCGTGATTCCTTGCTGGTTTCTTCAAATTTCTTTAGCTAAAATGAAGTTTGTGATAATTTGAAACTATAGGGGATTGAAATAAAGCTATTTGAGTGAGTGTATAGAGAGAATCGAAAAGAAGAAATTTGCTGTGTTTTTGTGTTATGAGTTCGATTTTGGCGATGCTTATATAGCGTCTCCCACTGCCCAAGTTACTATATTTTATTCCTTGAAGCTAGTCGTAGCTTTGTTGAGTTAGGGAGACTAGGTAGTAGGAACTCTCGAGGTTAAGGGAGAAGCTTCCATGGTGATTGGAGAAGAAGAAGAAAGAAGAAAGGATACATACATTTTATTTTGCTAGGTTACCAGCGATAAGCCTAATGGTCTAACTAGCAAACACACGTTCTTCTCTTCCTAACACGTGCCTAAGGGACAGGTTCAAGTCCTAGCCAACTCCCTTTTGTGTTTTTCTGCTTTTATTTTCCTATATCCTTTCATTTATTCTTTATGTATTACATAAGTCACATTTATGCTACCCAGAGCGGGTAGCTTAGTTGGTGAAAGGCGCACCCTTTTCTTCCTTGTCTTTGGTCTGATCCTCTCCTACCCTTTTTCAAAAAAAAAAAAAATCTTTTCTTTTTTAGATTCTTTTTCTTTTTATATTTTGTTTTTATTTAAAATTATTATTTTTACTAAAAAAATTTTCTAAAATTCTTATAAATTATTCCATGTTTGTCATCACCTGTTCTTATATTATCTTTTTTAAAAGTAATTTTATAAATTATATAAATCTATTTATTTAACTTGTTTTATTTGTATTTTTAATTATAAAACTCAAATTTTTATTCTAAAAATTTATATTATTATATTAAATATACTCTTCTAATTTCTTTATGTCCTTTTAAAAATTCTGCAAAATATATTTACCTATTAAATTTATTTTATTCTTTTTATTTATTAATCTTTGTTTATTCTTATTTAAACTATTATATTAATCTCGTCTTATTTATAAATTCTAATTATTACCAAAATAAATTAAAGTTCTTTTATCTAATTTAAGATTTCTTTTTTCTTATTCTAATATTATTTCTTCTTTTTATAATTCTAAATCTTCACACTAATTAATTATCAATATTTATAATCTTAAAGTATGTGTGTGTATATATATATATAAATTAAAAATAGGATGTTACAAGACCTCTATCCTAAAACCAACGACACTATTTGAAATCAATATTAAGGGAATAGAAACAACTTCTAACATCCCTAGAACAATTTATCAAAAAGAAGAGGATGAAGATAAAAGATCTATTCAATCCTTAACTCACTCTTCGATGCATGATTCTTATGTCATTGAATAAATTTAAAATTGACAAAGAAGCCCTACGTAAAAACGTTAACTTTGAGAAATGGAAACTCCATAGAGAATGGTATTTAGAAAAATAGAAGGCTTCAGAAAAATTAAACTTTCAAGAAAAATATTACAATTTTCTAGAAAAAGTTCAACTAAACATCCCTTTCTTTGAATGATTTCATGCATATACAATTCAATAAATATTGATTATCCTTTTCAAACTGACTTAATAGGTCAAAGATCTACTGATATCATAATAGTCTAGCATCTAAAAGATGGTGAGATGGTTCAATTTGAGCTACCTCCTTCTTGCTAGTTCAAACTTCCAAATGTAACCAATGAGAAGCATAACCTTATCATAGCTTCACCATTCAAAACCAAAGATTTAGAGGAACAAGTAAACTCTAAAGATATAAAAAATTTGGTAGAACAAGCTAATTATACAAATAAATAGCTTCAAATTTTATGAGATAAAACTATCGCTACAAAATTTGTAAACTGAACAATCCCAAACATCCAACCACTTTTATACAAACTACAACCTCTAAAATTCTAGAGAAACTATTATTTAAACTATTTAAGCTTAGTGATAAGCCTCAACAAAGCATTCTTAAAGCCAAGGCAAAAGCTAAAAGTAAGATAACAGGAGAAAGTGAATTATTAAGTAAAATTAATAGTTTGCTTAATTAGACAACTATCCTAGAAACTCCTCAACCAACTGATTAAGTTTCTATGACTAGGAAAACTAGACAAGCCACAAAAAAATTGTCCATCAATATGATACAACAAAATGAAACCCAATCGGATGAAAGCTCAACTCCAGATTCGCCAAAGATAACTCCAATCATGACCTCTACTCGTTCACAATGGAAAGGTCTAACACAGCCTTTTTCAACTCCTGATCTGGTAATTGAAGAAAGAAGCCTTGGTTTTAATAGCTTCAATGCAAATAACATCTATGAATGGAACATAGATAGTAAAATGGAGTATAATATCATGAATATGCTCCAACACATAACCATGGTTTGCACTACATACCAAACGACTCATGAAAGTTTAGAAGAAGTCATAACAAACATTATTATTTTAGGTTTCTCTAGGTAACTCAAAGGATGATGGGATAATTATCTTAGTGAAAACGAAAAACACAGTATATTCACAACCATCAAAATCAATGATAATGTACAATCCGTCCTCAATTAAAATGGCGAACCTGTTTCAAATGTTGTAAGTGTATTAGTATTTGCCATAGTTCAACATTTTATAGGAGATCCATCCTTATGGTAGGATAGATTTGCAAAACTACTATCCAATCTTAGGTGTAAAACATTATCAAACTTTAGATGGTATAACAATACTTTTTTAACCAGAGTTTACACAACATGATAGCCAACAACTATTCTGCAAAGAAAAGTTCTTAACAGGAATTCCAAACTCTCTAGGAGACAAAGTTAGGAATAAGATTAGAAGCTTAACCCTCGATGGAATAATTCCCTTTGACCACCTTAGTCATGGGCAATTAATCTCTTATATTTAAAAAGTAGCCTTAAGAATTTGTCAAGATGATAAAATTCAATGGCAATTACCCAAAGAAAAGGATCAAAATAAAAAAGATTTAGGAACATTTTGTGAGCAATTTGGCTTACCAGGATGCTAAAAAATAATTAAAAAGATTAGAAAATCAAAACCTTATAATAATGATAGACCTAAATATCGCAAAAGCAAACCTAAAAAGTTTATCAAAAACACTAGGGCAAAATTGTTTGGGGAAGAAAAACCCTAGATGAGCAAACAAATTATTTGCTATAATTGTCAAAAACTTGGTCATACTAGCAAATATTGCAGGCTCAAGAAAAAGATAAGTAATCTTAATCTTGATCCTACCATAGAAGAACAAATCAAGAATCTCTTAATAGAAAGTTTTGAAGAAGAATCTCATAAAGAATCATTTGAAGAATTAAACAATATTTAAGATGATGAAATCTCATAATCAAACAGTGAGGAATCCCTAAAAATTAATGTTTTAACAAAAGAACATGATCTTTTGTTTGAAGCAATTAATTCAATTCTTGATCCTCAGGAAAAGAAAGTTTACCTCACTAAACTCAAACAATCATTAGAAAGAAGAAAAACAAAAGATCTGTTGCCACTATTAAATATGACCTTAAACCAATCTTGAGATGACTAGAAAAACAATTAGTTAAACTTGGAACAGTCTAGGATCTGCAAAGAGAAATTAATAATCTTAAACAAGAAATCAAGGAAATTGAACAACAATAACAATTTCATCAAGTCATCCTATCATGTATAGGAGATGAACCTAAAGAAGAAATCCCAGGGATTTTAGAAGATGATGAAGAATCAAAAGTTCTTAGATTAGTCAAACAACTAACTATTCAAAAATTTTATATCAATATCAAAAGTATAGTCCAAGATTTTGTTTTAGAAACTATGGTGTTGTTTGACACAAATGCTAATTTAAACTGTATTTTGGAGGGTCTAATTCCAACAAAATACTTTTAAAACACATCCAAAAAAACCTTAGTACGACTAGTGGATCAAAATTTCAAATAAACATAAATTGTTTGATGCAATCATTGAAAACCAAGGCTACAAAGTCAAAACTTCCTTCTTATTAGTTAAGAATGAAGTAATCCTAGGCACACATTTCATTACATTCCATTCGTATTGCCCAAAAGAAACATTGAATGTTGTTTTATATCGATTAGATTCTTTGATTTGAATATGCCAATATCCTGATTTCATGTCAAACTTTAAAAATATCTTTACAGAATTTAATATGCTGAGAAGATCTTTTGTTTGGAATAGGATACCTAATCCATTGCAAGACTTGGTTTAATGGTTTATAATTGATAACTAATTTGGGACTGTCGCTTTATAATTATGCTTGTTTATTTACGTAAAATGTAGAACAAGACTAAGGACTTTTACTTTCCCTAATTAGTTTTTTATTTAAGAGATATTTAATCTCTTTTTGACAATATTGTAAGAGTTTCTCATTCATTTGAATGGGTCTTGCTTTTGTCAATATTTGTCTTTTCCTAAAACCCTTTTCATAGGATAAGTCTACTACATGTTTTTTTTTTCCAAAATGCATGAGGTAAATCAGAACAAATTGAAGTTTGAATTTGTTCTAAAAGATGTTTAATCTTTATTTGAATTTGTGATTGTTGCAATTGGGTTTGAATTTTTTGGAAATTAATTTCTTGTTTTAAAAAATTAATTTGATTGGTTTTGGATTGAAAAATGCTCAATGTTCTACTAATGGGTCTTTTGGTAAATTGAAAGACTATTTGTCTTCCTATTGGGTAGGTAGTCATGCCCTCATCAGATATTTCTAAAGGAAATAATGCTCTAATGAACGGTGTGCCTAAGATTACTTCATTCTTAAGGTTCTTAACTAAGAAGAAAGAAGCTTTGACTTTGTAGCGTTGATTTTCTATTATTGCATCAGACAATTTATATTTAATATAAAGTCTTGATCCATTAGCCGTGCTAAGTTTTTCAGATGTTTTTTGAATGTATTTTGTTGGAATTAGACCCTCCAAAATACTGTTTGAAACAACACCTGTTTTAAATAGCGTCATAGTTTCTAAAACAAAATCTTGGACTATAATTTTGATGTTGATATAAAAATTTTGAATAATTAATTGATTGATTAATCTAAGAACTTTTGATTCTTCATCATCATTTGAAATCCTTGGGATTTCTTCTAAAGATGGTGACACGGTTCAATCTAAGCTACCTCCTTTTTTCCAGTTGGAACTTCCAAATGTAACAAACGATAAACATAACCATGTCATAGCTTCACCATTCAAAACGAAAGATTTAGAGGCACAGGTACACTCTAAAGATATAAAAAATTTGGTAGAACAAGCCAATTATACAAATAAATATCTTTAGATTTTAGGAGATAAATTATTGCTACAAAATCTATAAAATCAACAATCCCAACTTTTAGGATAGAACATCCAACCTCTTTTATACAAACTACAGCCTCTAAAACTCTAGAGAAACCATTATTTAAACCATTTAAGCTTAGTGATAAGGCTAAATAAAGCATTCTTAAAGCCAAAGTTAAAAGTAAGATAACAAGAAAAAGTGAATTATTAAGTAAAATTAATAGTTTGCTTAATCAGACAATTGTCCTAGAAACTCCTCAACTAACTAATGAAGTTTCGATGACTAGGAAAACTAGACAAGCCACAAAATTGTCCATCAATATGGTACAACAAAATGAAACCCAATCAAATGAAAGCTCAACTCTAGATTTTCCAAAGATAAATCCAATCATGACCGCTACTCGTACATAGTGGAAAGGTATAACACAACCTTTATCAGCTCTTGATCTGGCAATTAATGAAAGAAACCTTGGTTTCAAAAGCTTCAATGCAAATAACGTCTATGAATGGAACTTAGATGGTAAAAAGAAGTATAATATCATAAATATGCTCCAACACATGATCATGGTTTGCACTGCATACCAAACGACTCATGAAAGTTTAGAACAAGCCATAGCAAACATTATTGTTTCAAGTTTCTATGGGAAACTCAAAGAATGGTGGGATAATTATCTCAGTGAAAATGAAAAACACAGTATATTCACAACAATCAAAACCAATGATAATGGAGAATCCATCCTCAATGAAAACGGCGAACCAATTCCAGATGTTATAAGTGCATATATATATATATATATATATATATATATATATAAGCTGGAAAATGGTAAAAAGAGGGGGCTGGGATTTGAACCCAGGCCACAGGTGATTTGGATTCTGATAGCCAAAGGTAATACAACTTGGGAACTAGAGATCAAGATGAGAGACTTATATCCTCAACTATTTTAAGCTACAAATTTTGATGATGAAATTTCTTTTAAAGGTGGTAGAGTTGTAACGTCCTGTTAAATAATAATTAATAAAAATAAAATATTGGTTATTTTGAATAAGAAAAATAGCATAAAAATAAATAAAAGATCTTTTAAATGGTAATTATGATTATTTTATAATAATTTCGTGATATTAAGTGTATTTGAATTCAAATTAAATGTTTTAGGAAATTATTGTGATGATTACAATAATGAAAATTTAAGTATAATGGCTAGTTACATGGAGCTTTAGACAAATTTAGCTTTAAATAATTAGCAAAGATACAAATAAATATATGCATGTAAAAGGTAATTTTAAAATTGAATATATAGAAAATAAAAAGATAAGATAGAAAATATATATTAAAATTAATTAAGAAAAATATGATATTTATAAAAATATATTGGAGGATGGAAAATGAGTAGAAATAAGAGAAGAAATTTATAATTGAATTATTTGAATTTTTGGGATAACTAAAAATTTGTAAATAAATAAATAAATATATATATATATATATATATATATATATAAGCTGGAAAATGGTAGAAAGAGGGGGCTGGGATTTGAACCCAGGCCACAGGTGATTTGGATTCCGATAGATGAAGGTAATACAACTTGGGAACTAGAGGTCAAGATGATAGACTTATATCCTCAACTACTTTAAGTTACAAATTTCGAGAATGAAATTTCTTTTAAAGGCGATAGAGTTGTAACAACCTGTTAAATAATAATTAATAAAAATAAAATATTGGTTATTTCGAATAAGAAAAATAGCATAAAAATAAATAAAAGATCTTTTAAATGGTAATTATGATTATGTTATAATAATTTTGTGATATTAAGTGTATTTGAATTCAAATTACATGTTTTAGGAAATTATCGTGATTATTACAGTAATGAAAATTTAAGTATAATGGCTAGTTACATGGAGTTTTAGACAAATTTAGCTTTAGATAATTAGCAAAGATACAAATAAATATATGCATGTAAAAGGTAATTTTAAAATTGAATATATAGAAAATAAAAAGAT
>JAMLFT010001335.1:0-31520 GCA_026544285.1 Pachyrhizus erosus
ATAAATAAAAATTTTGAGGATTTATGATATATTTATGAATATGATATTTATTTTAATAACATTTATATGTAAATTTAAAATAAATTTTTGAGATGTTTTTGTTATGTACGTTATATATTGATTTTTTAAGTTTTTTATATTTTTCTTTTTATGTAAATATATTTATTGTGTTTATCCTTATAATATAATAAATTTTTATTATTTTGTCCATAAAAAAAAATTAAGTTTTATTTATTTATTTTAAATATTCATGAATATATGTGAATATTCATGATTTTACAAAAAAAATTGTGAGTAATTATCTACATAAGTAATTTTGAGTTTATAAGTTAGTGTACATGAATTTTTTAGAATGCATGACGAGCAATAAGTAATTATTATTATTATCTGGTAATTTTTACTCACATGTTTATTCAATTGATTAAGCTCATTTTTAACTTTTGAAGTTTAGTTTAATTCCTCTAAAGGTTTTTTATTTTTTATTTTTTAAATATATCATTTTTCAATAATGAGTTTAAATGTGTTTTCATCATAAACACCTTTCATCTTGGATTACACAATTTAAAAATTTCTCAACCAACAAAACTCTAATACTATTGTTGGAAATTTACAAAACCAAATTCTCTCATCTTTTTAACTAAAATCAAACACTAAATACAAAAAGCATGATAACAATACAAATGATTTTTAACATAAAAAACATTGCAAGTGTAAACAAGAGAAAATCACCAAAGCTAATTTGAAAATAAATATATCTATCATTGAATATAAAATTATATGTTTCTCTTTTTTAATACAAGATAATTCAATAATTATTTCACCTAAATAAATATGTTTCACCATACAATTTTTTTCCCTCTTAGATAATAATTATTATTTTAGGTATTACTATCCTTTTTTAAAATGACATTTATCATTTAGGATAATTTTTTTTCTTTTTCTCTCACTTTGTTGAATATTACTACAATATCTTTTTTTTTTCTTTTATACTTTTATTCTTTTTTTAGTTACCATATGTTGACTATGTTAATAAATTGACTAATAATTTTTAATAAGATATTTTTTTTAATTATATTTTTTTCATTCACAAAAGTTGATTTAAGATTTTGTTTAAAAAACTTAATTGAATTTCACTTAAACTAACAACATATTAGTAATTAATTCCTAAATTTTAAAATTCTTTATTTATAAAAAATAATAAACATTTATAACTATTAAAATATCAACTTAATCTTAAAATTTAACACTTACACTTCTATATAAATAGTCAAATACCTTCAATTTTTGTTTTTATTATCTTAAAAAAAAGTCAAGTGTGATAAAAAAAATTATAACACTTCAAACATTTTATTTAACAAACTTAATTATACCTCCTTAATAAACACACCTTCTAATTTTGGCCAAAGTTATTTTTTGCCGAAAGACATACTTCTTAACGAGGTTTATTATATCTAATAATAAGATCTTCAATTGATTTAAAAAAAAAAAAAAAAAACTCCAATAGAGAGCATATACTCGTCTTCTTAACAAATGTGATAAGGATTTATGCCAATTTTAATTACATAAATTGTGTCGCATGGATTTTCTGCATTTAATCTTTACTTTACTTGCATATTGGACTAAGGAACAGAAGTATTGATTTTCACATTCCAATTGAACAATTATTGGTAACATGGTAACTAAAAACACGATTGACTAAAACGGCAAAGAATGAGAATGAGTCAGAAAATGTGTTTGTGTGACTTGACCAATCAACCATTATATTAAATAAGAGGGGTGCTGTGCATGCTGACTGGGATAATGGTTGAAGGTCAAACTCATGAACCAAAGTCATCCTCAGACTACCGTTGAAGATCAAATGAGCTCACTGCTCCCCATCCAAGTTTCTATAAATGATTTTCTTAAATTTCAAAGCTGGGTCTCTATTGGGAGCAACCCATTGCAGGCCGTAGGCCCACACAAAAATAAACAAACGAGCCCAGCCCATTTTGATATTTTTCTTTATATTGGCAGGTTGGTACTCATCATCGTCATATCCTTCTGTCTATCTCTACGCATGACATGGTCACCAACTTAGTCTCACTGTCAGTATCGTGGTCTCCTCCTACTTTGGGTGTTGTTTCATCTGAAAATTTATCTCCGGCCTGTTACATCCTTCGTTCACATAACCATTTTCTCAAACACTTGTCCTCCACTACTAACCTTAATCGCGCCTTCAAGTTCAGAGCTCCACAAGCCATTCTAAATCCTTCTCCCATAACCCCTACAGCGGTGACTACTCCCACTCTCAGGGAAATATGCCAAGAACACGTTCCTCACCATATACTGCAAAGGTAATTTCAAAACCTGTCCTCTTTTTTCTTTCTTTGCTGCACTGTTTTGTGCTCAGAATTTGATAGCATGTTTCAGGATGGAAGAGATTGGATATGTAATGCCTACAGATATCCAGAGGGAAGCATTGCCTTATCTTTTCTCCGGGCGTGACTGCATACTTCATGCTCAGGTTATTTTTATTTTGCACCTTGCAGTTTTTTTTTCCTTCATGTATAACCTTGTTTTATTTATTATTTAGACAGGCTCTGGGAAGACACTCACATACCTGCTTTTGATCCATTCCATCATCAATGCTGCAAAATCTTCCGTGCAAGCCCTAGTTGTGGTGCCCACCCGGGAGCTTGGCATGCAAGTAAGGATGCTTATGAGTTTTACTGTATGGTATCGTAGTATCATGTTGATTATCTTTAGTACAACGTATGAAGGGTAAAGGGCAATTACTGAGTTCTAAAAATAAATTAATGATAACCAAGGTCACTAAGGTTGCTAGGACATTGGCTGCAAAGCCAACTGGAGTTGATGAGGAGCAGAAATCATGTTCCATCATGGCTCTGCTAGACGGAGGAACACTGAAAAGACACAAGACTTGGTTGAAGGTAGAACCCTTTCATCTTGTTTCTTCAACGAGTTCTATTGTATTATATTTTTTAGCCAAATACATTTGCTGACTAATAAATGGTTGCTGCTGCAATTTTTCAATTCTACTTAACACTACAGGATATCCTCTTTTTTAATCTTTATGGGGATTACTTGAGAGATAATGGATTTGCTTCTTGGTTCTCATATTTTTCTACTAGTCTGATTACGTTTTATAAACTCTTCCTTACAATATCTAATTATCTACTACTACTACGTATGCAATTCATTCATACTCTAATTTCTTACTTTCTTCTATTCTATTTTTTGGCAGCCAGCCAACCTCAAATATTTATGGATGCACAATAACTTTGAATTATAGATACTCAATTGTCAATTAATTTTTGGGTTCTGATAGTTTGGTATGACTACTAAAAATTCTTTAACAGCTTAAAGTTAATTAAATTTGTTAAGCTGTTGTGTTTTGTAAGAGACAGTTATTTAATGAGAGTAGTTGTTATCTAATCTTGTAGATGTGGCCAATTGGCCAAAACAAGGACCTATGCTCTTGAGGATATTTTAAATCTTCTATCGTCTTGCCTGATTTGCCCAATAAATAAACTCTGAAACTTGCTAAAGTCTGTGAAATAGATCGCATTCTCTATATGTTTATAGTGCAAATGGTTAGTGGATGGGGTGATGGGCATTGCAGATTAGGCATCAATGACCAATTTCTTGTGTGTAGTTTGTGTTTTTTTTTATACTTTAGACCTTTGTAGGGAAATAGTTTGAATTTCCTAAAAGTCCATGTAGTCCTTAATTCTTATATAATGTAATGTAGATTATTTTATGTTTTGAATATTATAAATTTGTCATAATGGAAGTGCTTATTTGATCTTATGGAAGTGGCTTATGACTTTCCTATAAGCTATATTTAACTTATTTTTAAAAAGCTTATCGAAAAAAGCTCTTTTTAGTTTATTTCAGTAAGCTTTAGTTTATGAATAAACTCTCGTTTGATAAAAGCTTATTGAATAAGTTCTTCATTAAGCTGTTTTCCCAAATGCATCTCAAACCTATTACATATATAACATGAAAGTGATATATGATAGCTCCTATTGAACACTGCTTCCATATACTTTGATTTTTATATTCTCTTTTACTAGTCACTGGCATCATTAAGTTGTATACCCTTTTTCTGTTTATTTTGCTTATTTGACTTTCTCAAATTTCAGGCAGAGCCTCCAACAATAGTGGTTGCAACAGTTGGGAGTTTATGCCAAATGCTTGAAAGACATATTTTTTCACTTGAAACTGTGCGGGTGCTGATTGTTGATGAGGTAAAAGATTTAATCTTTAAAATTTAAGTCAGTTAGTCTTTATACATTTTTCAGTAAATCTGAAGGTAAATTTCCAGATTTGTGTTGCTTTCGTTGTCTCCACATGTTTTAAAAGTTTAAATATATGACTGCACCACCATCCTACTATGCTTGCTTTGAAAAATTATGTAGTTCAGGACTTTGGCAAGTGAAATAAATTAAAGGTAGTTTAAAAGTGTTTCTTTTAGCATATTAGATTTCATTATTTTTATTTCCACATTTCCATGAGAGGAAAGCAGTATTCACACCTACAAATTGCGAAATATGAAAAGTACAAGACCTGGAATTATATAAGCCCACCCTGCTAGCTTCTATTTTTCTTTTTGCCCCTCAGCAACTTCATAAATATTTATTTCTTATTTTTTTTTTGTCTGTTTAGGTGGACTGCATTTTCAATTCTTCAAAGCAAGTGAGTTTTCTTCGAAAGATTTTGACTTCATATTCATCTTGCAATAACCGTCAGACAGTCTTTGCCAGTGCATCTATACCACAGCACAACCGATTTATTCATGACTCTGTGCAGCAGAAATGGACAAAGGTATGCTGATCTGATTATATGTTTGTCTTTGAGGTACCATAAACTTTCTGCCTGACTCCTTTATTTTTTTTCTAGAGAGATGTGGTTCATATTCATGTCAGTGCAGTGGAGCCCATGCCATCTCGCCTATATCATAGATTTATAGTAAGAAACATTAATTATTAAATAAACCTTATATACATCTAATTTTCTACCACGTCAAAATTTGCATGTCTTTCTCTTTTAATGCCTCGTTAGCAAGTCTGCTTGCCAGCCCTAGACCTTGGAAAGATGTATATAGAATTGTTTCAACTTCAATTACATCTTTTTGTATGTCACTTGTTTATTAAAGACCTATCTTTGGTATTAGCTAATTTCTAATGCTATTTCAATAATCAGATATGTGATACCAAAAGAAAATTACAAACCCTGTTATCCTTGATACAATCTGATGCTCCTGAGTCTGGCATTATATTTGTTGCTGAGCAGGTATGCAAAGAACTTTCTTCTCCTCCTTCAATTAGATTATGGAATAAGAATTTTTGTCAATTGGATTATGAGTAGGTCGTGCCCTGGGAGTGGATGAAATTTACTTTGAAGTTTAAACATTTTACATTAGTACATGACTTACTTTCCTTTATAATTTTTCAGAGCATTAGTCCCAGACATGAGAAACAGTTATAAAGTGCATAATTATCGTTCACTGATAAAATAATTCCATCTGGGCTTGCATAACTATCATCCTATGCATATTTAAGGCGATGGATCTTTCCCATGCAGTATTTTTATTTTGTGCTGGTATTGTTGGATTAGTTGTTACTTTTTTTTTTATCACTTTTTCCTGTATAATGATTTCAAATCTATACTCAAGTAGTTGCTATTGTCATTAGTGCTTGAGCTGTTGAGTAGTTTCACGGATCAAGATCCTCTAAATTACAAGTTGCACTTTAGAGAGTAATTGTATTGCTGATGATCATTGATTAAAATTTTCCTTAATTTTTGACAAAATACAAGCACATGGATAACAAACTATACATTTAGTATGACTATGATTTTCCCTTGAGAGGTCACTGCTTGCATTTTAGAGGATATAAATCCTTAGTTTTTTTATGGTCATTTTCCTGTAACACTGTAGGAATTAATTAATTAAAGATACGCAGAATCAATGATTTACTTTTTTTTCCTATTTTAAAATAAGATAGTCATTATTGTCTGTTTTATTTTGTTTCCTTTTATTATTCCTTAATTAAGGAATTGCCTTTAACGTAATATTTTCTATATAAGCAGTATGTTTACTGCTGAATAATACATAATAAAGGTCTTTACCATTACTTTCTACATGTTATCAAGAGCCCTAGGTTTATCAATCTAGAAATTCTCTCTCTCTCTCTCCCCTGATGCCAATATGCCCAAAGCCATTGAAGACAGCTATAACCGGCAGCAGTGACACCATAGCAACCGGTGGCAGCACCAACGACTCAACCACCACAACAAATGGAGGAAGCGGTGCTGGCAGAAATTCCTTTGTTTTGCTAAATAGCCAAAAGGGGTTCTCCAACTCATTTCAAGTCAGTGTTCAGCATATCAATGGGAAGAACTACCTAGAATTGTCTCAAATTGTTAGACTAATTCTGGAAGGCAAAGGAAAATTTGGGTTTCTTATAGGGGACGTGCCTACACCTACTGAAGGGGATCCAAATTTTAGGTCATGAAAATCTGAAAATTCCTTGATCATTGCTTGGTTAATCAATTCTATGGAACAAGCAATTGGAAAGCCTTTTATGTACTTGCCGACAGCAGCAAAGGTTTGGGAAGCCGTGAGATACGCATACTCTGACATAAGAATTCTTCTCAAATTTTTGGTCTAAAATTGAGATTATGGCATGCTAAACAAGGTGATTGGGATGTGACTGCCTACTATAATGAATTGATGACTTTATGGCAGGAGTTGGATCTGTATTGTGAGGACAACTGAAAGTGTAATGAAGACAGTGTTCAGTTTGTTAAAAGGCAGGAAAATGATCACGTATTTATATCCTAGCTTGACTCAACTATGAACATGATGAAGTAAGGGATAGGATTTTAGGAAAGATACCCTTGCCAACAATTTGTGAAGTCTTCTCAGAAGTAAGGAGAGAAGAAGCACGACAAAGGGTCATGTTGAACAAGTCAGCCCCTGTTTTAGAAGTGGAAGTTTTTGCCCTTGCTTTTAAGAACCATAATGAAGAGGGGAAGAGGGATGATAAAAAAATTGATAGACCATGGTGCGATCATTGCCTACGCCCATGCATACGTGTGAAACCTGTTGGAAGATTCATGGGAAGCTTGCAAATTGGAAAAAGAAAGGAGGAAGTGATGGTTGTGCTCTTCAAGCTAGTACTTCTGATCAAGAGAAGCAATATACCTCAAGTTCACTTCCATTCATTAAGGAACAATTAGATCAATCGTACAAACACCATGAGTCTCAAACCCCTTCTTGCTCCATAGCTAAAAAGGTAACTTTCTAACAACTGCCCTTCTTAGTGCCAATTCCAATACTTGGATTGTTAACTCAAGTGCTTCTGATCACATGACGAAAGAGTCTGGTTTCTTCTCTTCGTACAGCCCTTATGCTGGTAACCAAAAAATTAAGATTGCAAATTGCTTTTTTTCAGCCATTGCAGGAAAAGGTTCTATTGTCTTATGCCCAACATTAACTCTCCAAGATGTCTTACATGTTCCTAACTTGTCTTGTAATTTGTTGTTTGTCAGTAAATTAGTTCAAGATAAAAATTGTCAAGCTAATTTCTTTTGTTCTCATTGTGTGTTTAAGGATTTGAACTTGGGGAGGATGATTGGCAGTGGTAAGGAGAGTGGAGGACTCTATCTCTTTGAAGATGGACTTGGATCAAGATAACAATCCCAAGGAATAAGTTCTTGTTTTGAATCTATTTTTGTTTCAAATAATAATAAGGAGATCATGTTATGGCATTTCTGGTTAGGCCACCCAAGTTTTAGATATTTAAAATACTTATTCCCAAGTTGTTTGGTACTAAAGACCCTTCTTTGCTTCATTGTGAAATATGTGAATTTGCAAAACATCATCGTACTTATTTTCCTATTTAGCCATATAAACCTTAAAAACCATTTGCTATTATTCACAATGATGTTTGGGTTCCCAATAAAATAAGACACTCTCCAACAGAAAATGATTCATCACTTTTATAGATAACCACACTAGACTTTGTTGGGTGTACTTATTAAAAGAAAAATCTGAGGCTGAGTAAGTTGTTAAGTTTTTTTTTAAAATAGTGCAAACTCAATTTTAACAAATATACAGGTCTTTAGAAGTGATAATGGGAAGAAATATTTTAACAAGATCCTAGAAATTTTTTTCTTGAAAATGGGATTGTCCATCACAGTTCGTGTGAATACACTCCAACAAAATGAGGTTGTGAAGAGAAAAAATAAACTTCTTTTAGAGGTGACTAGAACTTTACTCTTCCCCACTAAAGTTCCTAAATATTTATGAGGTGAGGCTGCTTTGACTGCTGCATATTTAATTAACTACATGCCTTCCAAAGTTTTATAATTTCAAACTCCTCTTCATACTTTTAAAGAGTATTTTGCTATGGCACGTATTTCAACTGATTTACCATTAAAATTATTTGGCTGTACTGCTTTTGTTCATGAACATAAGCAACTTGGAAAATTTTATCCATGTGCTATAAAATGTGTTTTCATTGGTTACTCTACAACCCAAAAAGGATACAAGTGCTTTGATCCAAAATCAAAAGATGTTTTGTAACTATGGATGTCACTTTCTTTAAGAACCAACCTTTTTTTGACATTCATCTTCAAGGGAGGATTCAAAGGAAGATTATTTTGAAAATATAACTCTTTCAAATGACATTCTTATTTCACAAGATTCTAAGACTTGCAGTACTGCACCAAAACAAAATGGTTAGGATTCATTATTTGAACCCACTCATAATGAGTGAGGCTCTCACTGAATCTAGGACTACATCTTGAAACACAAATTGTACCAAACAATCCTTGGAAATTGGGAATAAGGAAGAAATAACCTCAATGCCACAACATGATAATTCTTGTAAGGAAACAAAAAATAGGATCAAAGATTTAGATCGAATTTGGAAGGGAAAGGTTTATACAAGGAAGAAAAATAAGGAAGTTGAAGATGAATAAACTCCGCAACACTGCCATGAGTCTGAACCGAGAGAAATTTAACCAATGAACTTGATATAGGTAAACCTTCTTCCTCTAAAACTAATATTTTAGATAAGTCTTCTAATATGAATATGCTGATAGCTCTTCGAAAAGGTGTTAGATCTTGTACTACGCATCCTTTGGCTAATTTTATGTCATACTCAAACTGGTCTCCATCCTTTGCTGCATTTACCTCTTAGCTGTCTAGTGTAGAAATTCCAAAAAATGTATAGGAAGCTCTAAAGGTTCCAAAGTGGATGGAAGTTGTTCTTGAAGAGATGAAAGCTCTTGAGAAGAAGAACTATACTTGGAGTATTATGTCTTTACCAATTGGAAAGAATACTGTGGACTGTAAGTGGGTTTTCAGTGTGAATTATAATTTTGATGGTCCACTGGAAAGATTCAAGGCACCCTTGGTGACTAAGGGATTCATTTAGACCTATGGTATAGATTATTCAGAGACTTTTGCTCCTTTTGCAAAGTTGAACACTGATAGAATTTTCTTATCCTTCGCTGCCAACTTAGATTGGCCTTTACATCAGTTAGATGTAAAAAATGTCTTCCTCAATGGTGACTTAGAGGAACAGGTATACATGGACAGTCCTCCAGGCTTTGAAGACAAATTTGGGTCAAAGGTGTGTAAACTAAAAAAGTCTCTTTATGGACTCAAACAGTTTTCAAGGGTCTGGTTTGAAAAATTCACTTAATCAGTAACAAGACAAGGGTACTCTCAAGAGCAAGCAAATCATACCTTATTTACAAAATTTTCATCTAAAGGGAACTTGGCAGTAGAATTTGAAATCAAGGACTTAGGATCCTTGCGATACTTTCTTGGCATGAAGGTTGGTCGCTCATTAAAGGGAATTATTGTTTCCCAAAAGTACATTTTGGACCTCTTGAAGAAAACGGGCATGAGTGGTTGTAGACCAGCAGATACCCCCTTGGATCCCAATGTTAAACTTTGGAAAGATGGAAGTGTTCCCATTGATGTTGGAAGATACTAAAGGTTAGTTGACAAGTTAATTTACTTGTCTCATGCTCGGCCTGACATTATTTTTTCAGTGAGTGTTGTAAGTCAATTTATGCAATCTCCTTATGATGAACATCTCAAGGCAGTTTACTGAATTTTGAGATACTTAAAGAGCAATCATGGAAAGGGTTTGTTTTTTAAGAAAAACAGTGAAAATAATGCTGCTGTTTTCATGGATGCAGATTGGGCAGTGTCTATTACAAACAGAAAATCCACTTCAGGATATTGCACCTATGTGTAGAGAAATCTGGTAACTTGAAAAAGCAAGAAACAAGGAGTGGTTGCTAGAAGCAGTGCAGAAGCTGAATTTAGAAATGGCTCAAGGAATTTGTGAAGGATTGTGGTCAAGATGACAGTAGAACTCCCATTAAGATTGATTGCCACATTATAAAGGAGAAATTGGATACTGGAATTATCTGCTTGCCTTTTGTGTCTTCCTACCAACAAACAACTTACATCTTGACCAAGAGCCTAGCAAGATCCATCTTTGAGCGTTTGATAAGCAAGTTGGGCATGATAGATATCTATGCACCAACTTGAGGGGTGTAAGAATTAATTAATTAAAGATACGCAAAATCAAGAATTTGCTTTTTTTTTCCCCTATTTTAAAATAAGATAGTCATTATTACCTGTATTATTTTGTTTCCTTTTATTATTCCTTAAATCAAGGAATTGCCTTTAATGTAATATTTTCTATATAAGCAGTATGTTTACTGTTGAATAATAAAGAAAAAAAGTCTTTACCATTACTTTCTACTCACTGCTTAAAATCCATATTCATATGACTTGGTTGTGTGTATTGATCATTACTTAACAGTTGGTGCCCTTCAAATGATTAACCCATATATGGATTTAATGTTTTTGACTAAGTCAATGCATGTGAAATGTTATCTATCATCTAATGTTACATATTCTGTTAAGCAGTCCGAGAAGTCAAAAAAGGCTGGAAAGGCTCCATCAACATCCCTTCTGATTGACTTTTTGAGTACATCCTACAAAGGTGATTTAGATATCCTCCTCCTTGAAGACAAAATGAATTTCAATTCACGAGCAGCTTCACTGTTGGTAAGTTCCATTCTGTGGATTGATATTAGGAGGTTTCTTTGGTAACCCCCTAATTATCTGTCCTCCGTGCATTATCACCACTGTATTCTGCATCTAAATTTATTTTAACAGTCATCCTTCAGTCTATAACTTGTAGCTAGATTCGAAATTAGTTTTGATTAACAAGTCAAACTCTTGTTCTGATAAGCAAATTGTACTGGTTGGTTCTACTAGATTAACTGGGAACCAGCAAGTATATTGGTCTAGATAACAAAGTCAATATTTTAATAAAACCTTGTTAAAATACTGACAACACATTCTCCTTTCCTGTTCGATGAAATTCGTGTGGGTCCTACTAATACATGTCTCATTCTCCATTTGGTGGGTCCCATTTCGAACTAGTGAGACCCACATAAATGTCAACTAATAAAAAAAGTGTTAAACAGTGTTTGAACGTGCGGTGGTAGCACTCTTCAATCTTGACATCACTGCCTTAGGAAATAAACCAGTCAACCAAAATTTAAAGGAACTCTGATGAGTACTGGTTGAGGATGATGACGACGTTGATCACCAGTGGGAAAAATGTTCAAGGGTCACCCTAGTCCTTTGCCTAAAATGTACTAGATTTTTATTCTTAATGTGACTGCTATTGTTGTGGGATTAAACCTTCTCATCAAAATTCTTAAGCCAGTACACTACCATATGCCAGAAGTATGCTTTGCTTGGAGACTGTAACATTAATTGTGAGTAAATGGCAAGCTAAAATTAAGGGGGAATTGGGTGGTAACAGCATTTTGTTGTCTCTTTGATTCAGGAGGTTAGGAAAGGAGCTGGCTATCTTCTTGTAGCAACAGATATAGCTGCTAGGGGAGTTGACCTTCCAGAAATGTCTCACATTTACAACTTTGATCTACCAAGGACTGCTATAGATTATCTTCATCGAGCAGGACGAACCTGTAGAAAGCCCTTTTCTGACATCAATTGTACTGTTACTAGCATTATAGTTCCAGATGAGCGATTTGTTCTGCAAAGATATGAAAATGAGTTGATGTTTAACTGTGAAGAGCTTATTCCATAAACCTTGGCTAAACTTCTACACATTTTAATCTGATCGACTATAATATAATGTGCCTCCAATTGACTCTATTTTCATAGTTAATAAATCTTTAAAATCGTTTTATATTCTGGATGATCTTCATCATGCTGACACCGATAGAATATTAAAATATCAAGAAGCTTCTAAAGAAAACCAAAATTCTGGACTATACCAAGACGGAATGCGTGTGTGGAATTCCAGCTGCACTCTTATGGAGAGAATTAAACTATTAGAATAGATAATTGTTACATATGTTTAGGATATGCTTGGAAGTGAGATTTTGGAGGGAAGAAGGGAGGATCAAAGTTTTATTTTTAAATTAAGCGTTATGGTGTGTGTATATATATATAAAAAACTAGGACATTAACACTTTGGAATGTGATTTATGGAAGAAGGATTTTGCCAAGACTGAAAAGAATGGGAAAAGAAAATCTTCCTTTGTTTGGTCGATTGTCTCACTTCTATGTTTATTCGAACAAGAGATCACTTCATCATTTTTTATTAATAAATATATTAGTTGTTAGTTTGTTAGTGTTTTTGTTAGTAATAAGAATTCAAACACACATCCACTTCTTTTTTCTTTCACTCTTCAATCATTAAGTCAATCTTATATCTCCTATTTCATCATTCTTTGGTATGTCTTGCACTCTTTTAAGAACAAACTTGTCATTTAAAAAAACTTTTTATTTTTACTCAACCAAATTATAGATGTACAAAAATATATATAAAATGCGGATAGTTTAACTGAGACATAGGCTTTATACAGTTAGATTCATATTGAGAGTCCTTGAAGTTTAATTCAACCCTTTAAAGCTACCGAGATTTCAAATTCAGAATCTGAAACCTCATTCCTTCCTTCCTTTGGGTTCAGACTTTAGATGGTGTGAGACATTCAAGTATAAATAAAAAGGTGTATATGTTTTACCGTGTAAAAATGTACTTGAGTTAATAATTATCATATATAATTACAAGCCTACAGAAGTTGTGCAGAATTTGGAATATGATATGTATGATACGTGAATTTATCTCAATCCATTTCGGCAACACATTGACATTTAATGCTTTTTAAAAATAAATAAATAAATAAACATGATTTATAAAGATCAAAACATTCCCACCCTCAAATTCATGGCAAAACGGGGCAAATAAATCGCCAGCAAATTTATTATATGATGAATCCGTCTTCAATTACTGAGTTTTTCAATACAATGGTAACCCCAGAACGGATGTAAAACCCTTCTGAAGATCTATCAGCCTCTTGTATGCCCTGTAATTAATTAAAAAGCAGATTTAGTACATGTTTCATATAAAAAATCATTGCCTCCCTTGTGATGTCTATATAATTTCTTTTTATTTTCTTTTATAAGCATTGTTGAATTTTCATGACGTCCCAGGAAAAGGAAAATGACTGCTTCAGCCTTATTATGGTGGTTTTTTAAGCAACAATTTAAGTGAGGTTTAGTTGTTACACAGTGATTTAGTGATTAATCGAGAAAAAAAAAATAGGAGTGTCATAACTACGAATAAAGTTGAGTGTCAATTTGTAGGTGTATCGTATAGCCCTTTTGTAATGCTATAGAGTAGTTTTAAAAACATACCTCTGAGTTTGCTATTACAACGTTCTTTCCGATTCTAGCATTTTTGTCAATAATACAGTCCCTGCAAAAATGTGAAAAGTGAGCAAAGTGAAAGAAAGTAATGATTAGGAGAGTGAGAATTGCAATTCATACTTGATTTTTGTATTTTCTCCAATTCCTATTGGAACTCTTCCTTCAGCTAAAAGTGCTGTCACTTCAGCCTCGGTTTCATAGTAATCAGCACCAAGCATCACTGTATCCTACATAGAAGAGTAAAGCACTAGAAGTTATAGAACTAGATGAGGGCACACGTAAGAAACATACCAATATTTCCTCTGTTCTATCAAGAATATTATTATATTTCCGCTGAACAAAAAATTTGAAATGTTTAACGTATAAATTTGAGACTTGTATACAGTACACAACAAATCAGGCAAATATGGCACTTTTGATAACCATATGCATCGCTATCTTCTATAATTCTTCAAATATACATGCTTAGATGGTAGAACTGGTACAACAAACCTTTAAATGAACATTTGAGTTTATTCTGGATCTGATTCCAACAACACTATGCTCTATGAATGAATTATTCAAGAAGCTTCCGTGTGATATGATTGAATCAACAATCTGCAGAAAGTAGGACAAACACAAAGTTGTAGTTTGAGATTTGAAAGTAGAAAAGAGGTAATTGTCTGGTGTAGGACGGGGATACAACAGGAAAGTAAATAAAATTGTTGAACATCAACCACATGAATTCCTCAACATTAGTAGAGACTGCATTCTGCATATGATGATAATATAGGCATGCGATAGTATATTAAATGGCTTTGGTTGTATACCAAACAAATTAAGTTCACCCTTCCCCAAGCAATAAGGCTTTTTGGTACTTCTAGTTCTAGTGTGAATATACTTACAAAATTTCTCACAAGAAGAGCAAGTTTGAAGAACCGACCTTGCTATTGTCAATCTTTGATGGTGGTAAGTTTCTCCTTGATGTATACGTTGGTTTTGCTGCATCGTAAAAGCTAAATCTGGGTGGCTGAAAAGTTACAGAAGTTTTTATAGGCAAGATTTTAGATCTCAATCATTAAACAAGGCAAATTGTTCTTTGAAACTAAAATTAAAAAGATGAAATGAAACATGTTTATAGTTGAGTAAGTTTTTAAACTTAATGTTCAATCCATTTCTTATGTTAACCTTTCGCAATAACTTCCACTAATTACTAATGAACTCAACACATTCAAGTCATTGAAGCTCAACAAGGTGATTTGAGACTTACATGCTCAGTGAGGGCAAGATTTGCCTCAAAGAATGATCTGATGGTCCCTATGTCTTCCCAATAATCATTGAAGAGATAAGCCTGCATACAAATTGTCATACCGTAGGTAAATCATAAGCAAAAAAGGTTCCTTTGTAATGATTTTTTTTCCAGTCATACCTTCATGTAAAATTCTCTAGCTGATGCAGGAATAACCTCTGATCCAAAGTCATTTGCCGTTGGAAAGCGCCATCTAAATTAAATTAATTTGTAGCACTTAACAAACAAGCTTTGCAACAAGATCAATTTATTCTCATTGCATATTTCTGTATTTTTATAGAATATATTAATAGATGAAGTGAACCACATGAAAAAGCCTAATATTTTGCTAGATAATAATCAGTACCTTAATAGATTAAGAAGTATCTCCTTCTTGAAGACGTACACTCCCATGGAAGCAATGTATGGTTTCTTTTGAGCCTCATCCTTCGAAAGTCCCAAAACGGTTGTATCTACTTGCTAAAATTATATAGCAGTATTAGCAGTGAATCTAATTCTTGAAACTTTTTGGGGGTGTTAGCAATATAATAAACATGAGCTTTACCATTGCTTTCAAGTCTTCTCCTTTAGGCTTTTCACTAAATGAAAGGATCCTTCCTTTATTGTCTATCTTCATCAGACCAAAATCTGAGGCACGGCTATCATGGTTGCATAATAGAGTTTTAGACGGTAATATATGATAATACTATTAAGCTTAGATACTAATACTAATTGTTGAGTCAGCTATTCTTTTGGATTACTTTTTTCTCGTGGGCTTTGGTCGTAACAAAACTTTAGGAAAAGTGCTAGTTTCTAATTCAGATTTAGCTTGCAAACATTGATTGATTTGAATGTCTCATTCACTATATTAACAAACACAAAAGACCTCTCAAGTGCACAAGGGTATGTTTGTTTGCTAGTCAGGTACGAGTTAGAGAAAATGAGCCATGGTGATTTCAGGCTATAAAGGTTGGTGATCGTGCATATTGAAGCAAATAGGTATTTGCACCATTTTCTATGTTGAAATAATTAAGAAGTTACAATGTGAGGCAAGCAACCTACCTGTCATCCATTGGCAGACAAGAAAGAGTGATATCTGCACCACTCTCCCGATGATTCTGAATATGAAAATGAGTCAAAACATCTGAGGTCAATAATTTCGAATGCATCAACTGCATTGAAAGGGGAAGGAATTGTTTGATTGGATGGCACGGTGCCTTACTTGAACAAAGTCCATATAGTCCATTCGGTAGAGGTGATCTCCAGAAAGAATCAAGACATCCTCAATGTCCTTGCTTCTTGGATCCTACAACATGGAAGTATATTGTACATCATCACATTTAACACCCAACTACCGTTTAGATTCTTCTTGGTCTGTGCTGTGATGAGGAAAGAAATGACAAAAGGAAAATAAAGGATAACAGTAGTCTGAGTTAAATCTTGTTTTTAAAAATGAAAGTTTCAATATCCAGTGTAAATTGGCCAACAAATCAGTGTTTTTTTGAAAACTACTGCACAAACAAATTGACTCGAGAAAATGGTCCATTATCAACATTTGGTATAATTTTGTGTGTTTGTATATATCTCAATGTTTTCAACTCTTTCGGCAGAGTTGTGGCAACTTATCATTTGACTACTATCGAATTAGAAAACTAGCCATTCGTACTGTAACGCCTCCTTCCCCTAAAAGCACCACACATCTAAATTGTCCTTGATTGATTTGTATATGTCAGATGTCAACAACACCTTAAATTGTGAACCAAAGAAAGTTCCTTCGACCCTGGAGTGACGTGGTGGCAAATCCAAGATTTAACCAAGCAAAGCCTGATAATTGAGTAATCAAATGAATTTGAAGTTTGGCATTCTGAAATAGAAAACTTAATAATTTGTCATAAGCTCAATATATGACAGGGAAGTGTTTTTCCTCATCACTGATCTATCTCCGATCTCCACTTCCCAGCCCAAACAAGTAAAATAACATAACCTAGATCATAAAGGAGAGATCCTATATAGATTTTGCAGCTACTTCAATCACTGTAACTTAATACCTCAAAGAGCCAGTGGAACTGCCGCACAGCATCAGCAGTACCTTGAAACCACTTTTTACCTGCCTCCCCTGGTGTTTGGGTTGCTGCAAGAACCTGAAATAGAACTTGCACTCTTATAACCTTCAGGAGTGTAGTTCTTCATTTACTACTTACTAGTCTATTTTCTGAAGATCATTAAGAACTTCACGCATCATATCTTATAAGGCACACATGCATAAGATGACTTCATATACGAGCAAGTAAAAGATGGGACTTGGGAGATACCTCTACATAGCCATCTCCAAAGGTGACTCCATTACCAGAGTTGTAAGCACGTGCAATGTGCCTGTTGAGTGAGGCTGAGTTAAACTGAGTGAGAATGTACACCTTGTTGATACCACTGTTGATGCAGTTACTCATTGGCACATCAATCAGCCTGTAAGCACCTCCGATAGGAACCTATCATAGGAAACCCATATGGCTAAATTCATATGTAAACATTATTCAGTTGAAGTGCACTATAATAGCATGGATTATGAAATCCCACGAGGCGCATTTTTTATTTCTTATTGCCCAAGGTATTAAAAAGTAAGTTATAGCAAAGTTCCTGCTCACAAAAGCAAAAATTTTAGATGGTAATCAAACTATAGGCACCATTCTGTTCATAA
Source organism: Pachyrhizus erosus (assembly GCA_026544285.1). Classification (NCBI taxonomy): domain Eukaryota; kingdom Viridiplantae; phylum Streptophyta; class Magnoliopsida; order Fabales; family Fabaceae; genus Pachyrhizus; species Pachyrhizus erosus. The sequence goes on from JAMLFT010001335.1 coordinate 17,755, forward strand.
TGGATAGAATAACTAAAAAAATAGCAAAATAAAAGCTTACCGCAGGTTTGGCTCGTCGCTTAGTGAGAGGAAACAGACGGGTTCCAGCTCCTCCACCAAGTATAACTGCTAACACTGTCCTTGCGTTCCTTCTTTCCATATCCAGGTCTCTCAACTGCACTACCCCATATTCCCATTCATCAGGTAGAAAACTGAATAATGTGCAGTTCATATGGAATCACATTAACACTTAATACAAAATATATGCACAGTTTAAACATCACTATACTTGGAAACTTTTAATCTATGGCAATCAAGTGTTATGAGGAAGTACGATTAAATTTAAGATAAAGGTTGTTGGTTTATCTCCATATGAATCAATAGGGGGAAAAAATGAGCCCCGTTACGTGTGCTAATGTTGGTGATGTGGTGGAACAAGTAGACGACCCTACCATTGAAGTATGGGCCACGATATATTGAACAACTTTAAATTGAACAAATACTTTGTTTCTGACAAACTAAGGCCGTGAATATGTTGTATACGAATTATGAATCCATGGTCAAAACGACAGACCAAAAAAAAAAAAAAAACATTGGCAGAGACCTACTATCTATTTAACAACAAATCCTTGGCAAGAAAATTTATTTTGACATTCAAACTATTGCACTAAAATTCTACTGTCTCTCCTACCTTACTAAGATTCTAAATTTTATTAACATGTATAAACTTTTACGTTTTCTTAATTGAGCGTTTGTTTGTAGAATGATAGCAAGTAGAGAAAAATGATTAGATAGTAGAAGAGTATCATGTATTTGAAGTCTTTGTGAGTCAATGTTTTTAATTTAATAAGACTTAATTATGTATTATATAAAGAAGGGTAAAAATGATCATGATTGTGAAGCATATAATAATTTTTAAAACGGAGAAGAGAAGTGAAGAAGCAAAAGTAAACCTTGGATTCAGTGGACACGTCAGCGGTGAGAGACATGCATATAGGTTGTTGCCGGCTAACATCCTTAATGGCGGCGGCACCACCATTTTTAAAGTGAAGCTTACGTCCCATGACTTGTCCATTACAAAAGTTGAAGAGCTTCCAATTCCTACTACTGGCCACTCCATGTAACTGTACGGTAGACGAGAGCGTTATCTGGCCGCCGGCAGAGGCTGCCATTTTTCGAGGGAAAAAATGGGAATTTACGTACTTAGTAAATTCAAGGTTGTCTTGTGTATGTTTTAATGTCCTACACAAGAAAACTTATGTGTGTAGTGTGTAGTGTGTAGTGTGCGTATGCGCAGAATTGCTTACATGCATATCCGAGTATTTTGGAGGATTGGGCCACGTTATCCAAATTCAACTGCATCCACCAATTTGGTTTCTGTTTATTATTACAAAATAAGTAAACAAGTCAAAATGACACTTCAGTCCTTGCAATTTGTTTGGCATGGCCAATTAACGAATATTCCATGGGTTTAGTCCCTGGCATTTGGTCAGTCGGATACCTCTTTAGCTGGAGAATGATTCCTTGTCCACACAAGTTTCAGTCGAAAAAAAATAAAACAAATGGTTTCCATCGGACTCTTGTATGCCTGTAGTTCATGCAAAAAATGGGTTTATTTTATTTTACAAGAACATAATGAGAGACAATCTTACGTGAATGGTTAGAACTATTATCAACGGTAAAAAAAAATTCTTCAAATATTTAACCCAACTCCATGTCTAAATCTTAAACTCAAAATCACCGGTTGTGTTGAAATACGTGCGTGTCTTACGGTACAAAACATTACTCGAATGATTTGATTTTGTTTTCCCTTTTATGGTTTTTTAAAGCAATCAAATTGGAAAGATTGACTTGTGAACCCTACCCTGTCTGCCATCCTGTGACTACATTTAGTGAATTGAATAATTTATAGAAGCGACAACTGTTCATGTGTATCTCATACCTCTGCCATGGGTGCTTCATCGTTCGATTCAATTTACCACTAATCATTTCAAAGCATGACAGGAGGTCGAAAACAAACATTAAATTTTTAGGAAACCTAGTCAAATAAAGTAACGATTGGAGTCCATCAGGAAAAATATTTGCTAGTATCTGTGTGGAAATTAACGATTGCATTATTTTAAAAAAAATAAAGTTGGTGTTATACATAATTACTTTCATGACTTCATTCATTATTGGTACAAAAAAAATCTGTGTTCATTATTTTTTTATACACACATCTCAAAAATAGATCATAAAATTTTTTTCTTACTGTCTCATTGTATTGTTCAAAGAAACTTCCATGTTGTCAACGTGGTTGTCATAAGTAGTTAAAAATTTTAAGATAATTTTTGTTTTTTTATGGATGTTAGTTTGATTCTTCTTTAGAAATTAAAATTTTGTTCAATGAATAATATTTTTTACGATGATTCCTTGATACTTAGGTATTAGTTGAGTAACTAGATGATCTGTTTCAAGACAATCTCTTAATGTTTAAGAACTAGTTAAGTAGTTATGATAAAAAGTTAGTTAGTTTGTGTTTATTTTAAAAAATTTATTTTTTGATAAAATAAATAATTTTTTTATTTTTTGATGTGTTTATTTAAACTATTTATTTTTAAAATAATTAATTTTTTTAATTTTTAAGAAGCAAATTATATTTGTTTCTTAAATAATTAGTTATTTTTTTAAAAAAATTCATAAACATTTATTTTAAATTTAAATAAAATAGTACAAAATTACTGGCAACTTAGGTTTGTTTAATAATCCTTTGGTCGGTAAATTTTTGCTAACAACTCCAACATATCATTAATACTCTTAATAGTATTAAGGCTATCTTCCTATTCTACCACATTTTCCAATAAAAAAAAACACATTACAAACCCAAATCCTTTCAAATGGATAAATAGACATGATTTATGAGTTGTGAATGCTTGAGTGAATATTTCTAAAATTGATTTTGCAAAATAAAATTTTGGTTAAAATTGGGTTTTAGAGTAAAGTAGTTTATATTTGGAAGTTTCTATTCTAAATGTAAAAGTTAACAGTAAAAGTCAATGTGATTTTCTAGAATGCAATGTGGACTCAAATGTACACTAATAGAGTGTTTGCTTGTCCTTTATGTTAGAAATGACTTATTTAAATTTCATGTTAACAAAGAAGCTGTGTGGATTAACCTTTTTTTTTTTTGCATCATTTATACTCATCTTTGCTTGAGAAACGCAAAAACAAATAGGCATTAAGAAATTGTTTATTTAAGTTATTTTTTTACCCCTACCTTTATATTAATTGAAAAACATGTATTTTCTACTCTTTTATTTTCTTTTATATTGGATTACTTCAAAATTTTATAAGGCGTGCAAAAATAATTAAAAAAATTTATTAAAATAAAAATATTTTAAATTGTTTTATTTTTTTTATAAGCTTTATCTTGGAAACTTTTAAAAAAAATCCTATATTAATTTATTTTTAAATAAATAAGAATGATAATTGTCATAGTGAAAAATTAATCCAATCAATGTTTCCGTCTAAAAAATTTATTGATTCATGATCCATTGTTTTAACTTTTAAATTAGATCAATCTAACTCTTAATATTAGACATCAAATCATTGTTATCTTTACATCTCTCTTTTTTTTATTCTCATTTTTTATTTTTATTTTTTTTATGTATTTTAAAAAAAATTCACATAAGGAAAACATATTTTTGTTATGTTAAATTTTTTTGTTAAAATTTTAATATGTTATTTTTTTATATACAAAACATAAACTTATTATTTTTGTGTCTTCATACATAACGGAAATTAATTTCTATCAAATTGACAAAAAGAGTATAAAAATAAAATAAAAAGATAAAATGACCATAAAAAAGGATATAATAAAGAAGGAGGGGAGGGATGAAGAAAAAGTTAAAATAGAAATTTCAAAGAAAAAAATGGGGCTTAAGAAAAGGAAAAAAAAGGTGACAATAACAAAGGCCTAGACATTATTACAATTTACAATAGGACCTTGCTACTTGCTCTTTAAACCCTCAATCAAATGAAAAGGCAAAAATATCAATTTGGTATCTGGTTAAAATTACCTTGGATAGAGACATGCTTCCGATGTGTTAATTTTTTCAAAATAATTTAACACAATAAAAATTTATTTTTATTTTGTTATTTTTATTTCAAAAAATTTAATACTATAAAAACTTGTTTTTGTTATGTTATTTTTATTTGAAAAAATTTTAACACAATACAAATTTATTTTTATTATATTTTTAAAAAAATTAACACAACAAAAATATATTTCATGATGTGCTTTGAATTCACACTCCTACTAATATAACAAAACGAGTATTGTATTACAAAAAAAGGTTTAATTACTTTTTTTTTTCTATAATTATATTTTTTTTTTTCATTTTAGCACCTATAGTTTAAAATGTTTCATTTTGTTCTTATATTTGCAAGAACTTTTTATTTTAATATCTATAATTTAAAATATCTTATTTAGATCTTTATAATTACAATTTTTTTAACTATTTTAACTTTATTGTCTAATGTTGCTATATGCAAATGTTTTAAATTATTACATAACTCAAATTTTCTATTTTTTTTTTATAATTTTTACTATCAATTTTAATTTTATAACAATTTAAAAAATTTAGATATAAAAATATTAGACAATTTTAGACAACAAGAACAAAAAAACTTAAAAAGTGCAACTATAATGACTAAAATATGATATTTTAAATTATAAGTATTAAAATAAAAAGTTGTTACAACTATAAGGATCAAAAATAGATATTTTAAATTATAAATATTAAAATGAAAGTTTTTTTAAATTATTTTTAATTTCTCAAATTTAATATTTAAAAATCAAAATTTTATTTTTTAAAATATAAAAAACTAAAATAAACTTTTTAAAATTTTAAAAATTAAAATAAATTCACCCAAAATTTAGAGACTACATATATAATATAAATTGTTGGTTTACAATTTGCAATAGCTCTCCGTGACACCACGAGTTAGCAACAAATAGCAAGTGTTTGGTTCTCAATAAAAGCAAAGGAGAAAATTTTAATGGTAAATTTTTTAAATATGATTTTAAGGGATATTAAATTAACTATTAAATAAGACCGAATAGCAATAGATTTTTGAGTATGGTAAAAAGTCCTTGATATATTGGATTTTTTTTACTATAAATGGAATTGAAGAGAGAATAGAAAATCAAAATTTAATTTTCCCAAACATTTTTTAAAATTTATTGGTCAAGAAACATCTGTAAAAAAAAAAAAAAAAAAGGAAAAAGCAGAACAGAGCTGTGAAAAACTCAAACTATCGTTAGAAAAAAAATATGGCTCTGGACTTCTAGCTTTAGAACCTCCTTTTATTAATCTCCGTGGATGTAACCAAGACATTTTTGTATCTGCTTTTTCCCGAGGTGATCCTGCAGAACAATCCAAAGCTAGTTTCACGAAGCAGTCTCTTCTGTAAATAATCTAGCATCAATAATATCAATTAATGTTTAGAAGTAAGTTTTGTGAACTAAATTATTAGATAGTTTTGATAAAATGGAAATGTTAGCAACACAATCTAATAAGTATTTTTAAATTAATATTATCATAATTTAATCAAAATATGTTGATATTATAAAGATTTTTTATACTGTCTTTTAATAATAATCATAATTTTATAATAAGATTGTTGATGTTTGTAATAATTATTTTAAAATTATATATAAAATATTTTTTAATTGGTTAAAAATAAATAATAAAGACTTATTATTTAGTCAAACTTATATAAGAATGCATAAAAAATATTAAGAAAAATACTATTAGCATTTTGCTTGATGAAATTAATTTTGGATATATAATTACTAAAATGAGACTAGAGTTTATACTTGTTGGCCGATTCACGTGTAAGAAAAAAATTCTCTCCAACAGAATAAGAAGAAAGATTGACATTATGAATTCTCCCATAAAGACAACAAAGAAAGTAATTGAATGTAGATAGTTCGGGCCAAAATGGAATGCAAAAACAAACTTGATCTTTAATTCTAACATAAAAACAAATAAAATTTTGAACCCGTGACCTAGTCACAACTCATAAAAAGCAGCAATTTAACTGTTATGTCAAGGATCACCTTCTTCTGAAATACTTTTTCAAAATTATAACGTGTTGGAAATATTTTTTTTCTAAAAACCAAGTTTACGTTAACAAATTTCTATATTAGCAATCAGTTTCATTGCTATTGAAAAAATTATATTTACTAAAGGTAGATCAAATTTAGTATAAATATATTATACTAAATTACAATAATTATACTAAACAATGCCTATTTTAAAAAGATTATTATAAGTCTTCATTTGTTTTGGTGTTAGAAATTAGTTTTCATATTTCTTAATAAAAAAAATACGTATTTCGATCAATATAAATCTAGAATGAAGATTAATTGAAATATACGTTTAAGTTATGTTAAATAACTTAAAATTAATTCTATTAAAATAAATTTGATCTAATTTTAAAACAAAGACATTCTTAAAGCTTAGCTTTCTTCAGTTAAAAAATGACATTTTTCTCGTGGTTATGGATACACAAACAGCACTTGGTGCAAAGTGATGATACCCGTAGGAACCCTTTACGAAATGCAAACAAAAACTCCATCACTTTTCAATCCACTCTGGACTAAACTCAAATCACTTGTATCCTTATACTGGTCACCGTCAATGAATACGTTGAATCCTCAAAAATCCTCCATCCCAGAAAATTAAAGAGAAAAATGTAGCATGAAAAACTTGTGCATACAGTCAAAAGACATTGTCACCGTGTGCTACTTAATTAACATGAGCAAGTTGGCACGTAATTTAAATGGGAATGGAGCCATTTTTCGCATCATCTTACCAAATTATAATTAAAGTTTATATAATTTAAGAAAAGAGTGATACACCCATAATATGTAACATGAGAGGATAAATTCCTAATCTAAATAAAACACCCATCAAGTGGTGGCGTGGTGCCGGTTTTTATAGTTAAGATTTTTAAGTTTCTCTTTTTTTCTTTTTTTCCTCACACCCCAATTAATGAACTCTTGTGGCTTGTCGTTTTAGAAACAGATTTCAAGACCCATGAAGCAGTTGCAATGGGGTTTGCAGAGGAATGGGCAGAAGCAACAGGTTGAGCAGAATTATTGCTGTGTTGTTCTAATTCTAACAATCATAAAAAGAGAGACCATCTTGGTCGGGCTGAAGAAGATAAGGATTAAGGAGCAAGACAAAATTAACATATCAGTTGATACTGTTACTTTGTCGCTGCTAGCTTGCACTGTTAGTAATCATTTTCCAATTTGCAATTTCAAAAGACATGCATAATTAAGCCTGTGGATATCAAACATATTCTCACATATTCTTGGATACTGATCCATAATCCTTTAAGGATTAAGGAATAGATATTAAAAAACATAGGTTTTCTCTCTTCTAATAATTTTTTATGCACATAATCAACTATAGAATTCATATCAACTTAGTAATTAACAAATAACTATTTAATTAATTGATATTCTAACTTCAACGAAACAAAATAGATTAACGTTATCAGTTATGAATAAAATATTAAAATTTTTATTCTAATTTTATCTTTACTAATTTTTTTTTAAAAAAATACTTAATAAATTTATAGAAAGTAAAATAAAAATAAAAATATTTTAATAAATTTAACTCCTAATAAATACTATTATTTTAGAGTAATTGTGCTCCTTAATTTGTTTGAGAAAAACCTTATTAATATTATATTGGTCTAAATGAAATCTAATATAAAATCACAGATTAAATTTTGTGGACGATGAAAAAAATTTAATAAAAAAGAAAATTTCATTATAAACAGCCAATTAAACTTTTCAATAAAAATTCGTGATCAGCGAAATTGATAGGCAACGTAACAAAAAAAAAAAGCCGTAAATAGTTACTTAATTTGAAATGAATAGGGTACCACAGAGGTAAAAAAAAAAAAAAAAGAACGATTAATTAGCAATTTTTTGAATCCAAAATCAATATTAACGGCCAATCCTAGAAAAACTCGGGATACCGAAGGTTGTTATGTTAGTTGTCAACTTGTGACCAAACATGGCATCTATCCTATTCCTATAAAAATCCGCTGGCTTCCTCCTTAGTCCTTAGTATTTTTGTTTAGCTCTTCCCTTCTCTTTCTCTTTCTCTTTCTCTTACCATATATATCTTTCTCCAACTCCAAGGTTCAATAACCTCTTTTCTCTCGTCACTGTTTCCCGGCTTCCTCGCAATAATCTTCCACATTGTCTCACTTTAACCTACCAAGTCCAAGTCCAAGGCACCACATCAACGCATAAATCTTGTTAACACACACACACACACACACACACACACACGTAGTCACGTACCCCTCTCTCTTCTCACCTACTTATTCATCTCTTCTTCTTTTACTTTTACATACTCAAGCTTAACGCAGCCAAGCATAGTAGCATCATCAATGAATATGATGTCCTTAGTGAAGTACACTGCAAGGCCTCTGAGCACCCATGCTTCCTCAAATCATATTCCAAGGCCTCAACTCTGCACCTTACCTTCTGTCCACATTAATGTTCAACAAAGCACCCAACCCTCTCTCTCTTCCCTCAAACCTCTTTACATTTCATTCCCTGAGAAACTCAGAAGGAGGGTTACCGAGTGCCACGCCTATGAAGCAGACAGGTCACGGCCACTAGAGCTTAACATCGACCTTTCTGATGAACAAGCAGGGATAGAAGCAACTCAGAGGATCAAAATTGGTTTGTATTTTGCTACCTGGTGGGCTTTGAATGTGGTCTTCAACATATACAACAAGAAGGTTCTCAATGCCTTTCCTTACCCGTGGCTTACTTCCACTTTGTCCCTTGCCGCTGGCTCTCTCATGATGTTAATCTCATGGGCCACAAGGGTTGCTGAAGTCCCAAAAGTTAATTTCGAGTTCTGGAAGGCCCTCTTGCCTGTAAGCAAAACTTCCTTTTCATTTTATTACTTTTCACAACTAATCCTTATAAGATTACAAGTTTATAAAGATATGTCTAGATAAACTTTTATAAAAAGGTAAAGTGAGTTGAATTTCTCCCCTAAGCTATAAAATTAACTTATACATCTAATCTTTATAGAAGCTCTTTTGTTGAATTTCTTCAAAAGTTGAGCTGCATAATTTCATTTTAACTTGTGAAAATAACTTCATTCATTTTATCTTATTTCTTTCTCAGCTTGTGGAAAAGTTTGTCTCAACAGGACCATAATCTTAGATTTGCAGTATTTGCATTAAATGAGGCAAAATGGAAAAGGGGTCAGGGGGTAAAAGAAATTATAATATCAAACATTGTCAATTAGTACTCATTGTGGAATTTCAACTTTTGGGTGTACAGGTTGCGGTGGCACACACAATTGGGCACGTTGCAGCTACTGTGAGTATGTCCAAAGTTGCAGTTTCATTTACCCACATCATCAAGAGTGGAGAGCCTGCATTCAGTGTCCTGGTATCAAGATTCTTGCTAGGGGAAGCATTCCCTGTGCAAGTATACCTTTCACTGGTGCCAATTATAGGAGGTTGTGCACTTGCTGCTGTGACGGAGCTCAATTTCAATATGATTGGTAAAGCTATTTAATGATTTAAGTGATTACATGGTTGAAATTCAGATGCTGGCAATTGATGCTTTAAAAAAACCTCTTCGTGCGTTTCAGGGTTTATGGGAGCTATGATTTCCAATTTGGCCTTTGTCTTTCGCAATATATTCTCAAAGAAGGGAATGAAAGGGATGTCTGTTAGTGGAATGAATTACTATGCTTGTCTTTCCATATTGTCTTTATTGATTCTTACGCCTTTTGCCATTGCTGTGGAGGGCCCAAAGGTGTGGGCTGCAGGCTGGCAAACAGCCTTGTCTGAAATTGGTCCCAATTTTGTCTGGTAAGTAAACTAATCTAAAAATCTCAGTGTGAGCATGTTGTTAATTTATTTTCTATCCTTTCTCTCTTCAAATTGGTGGAACTGTAATTCTAGATTTTTGCCTCTATGTATAGTTGGATTTATATAGAATGTAAATATTTAATAGCACACACATGGCACATACAGGTCTCAGAACTGGCAATTGGAAACCGTTTTCTAGAATGTGAAACATTCTTTAATAAGAAATAAGAAATAAGCAATCCATTCTATAATGTGCGATGAGCAAGGTGATTGACTTCTAACTAGTCAGATAATTGACTATATCCTAAAGCATGGCTAATGGATCCGTCCTACATTTTATTACATGGATACTAGTAAATTCTGATTCACAGCCCTTGAATGTGTTTCTTTTCCCTAAAATTTATGATTGGTTTTGTAATGTTCTATGGACCCAAATTGTTATCCTGTTTTATTTAGATAGTTCTAGAAAAATTCTTTACTGATTATTTGTTGCTGCCTGCAGTAATTAAAGCCAATTACTTTTTAAATCAAATGTTTAATTAATGAACTACTGGGTTTTAATTTTTACAGGTGGGTAGCTGCTCAGAGTGTCTTCTACCACTTGTACAATCAAGTCTCTTACATGTCTCTTGATCAGATTTCTCCCTTAACATTCAGCATAGGGAACACAATGAAGAGAATCTCAGTAATTGTCTCTTCCATCCTTATCTTCCATACACCAATTCAGCCCGTCAATGCCCTTGGAGCCGCCATTGCAATTCTTGGTACCTTCCTCTATTCACAGGTACAATGTCGTTTCTTTTATTTTTGTTTACTTTTACTGTATATTATCTGTCCTATTGAGAGTTGAGACAAATTAAAAGAAGTGATTAAGAAATTTTTATCTCTCAACAAGGGAAAATGGCAATCACTTTTCTTTAATCTATTATACGTGAAAGTTAAAGCATTTAATCTGTGCAAGCAAAGTCAATAATAGGGTGTGTACGAGACCCCATTTGGTGATTATACCCCCCCTACAGAAGTTCGGCAACATTACGTTTGTCCTTCATCCGAAGAAAACTTATATGTTCTTTATTTTATTATGAACTTTCTAAGGCAAATTTGAATTTCATGAGTGAGTGAGAGAACCTACACTACTACTGCTATTGCTGCTTTGCAATTGGGTATTTCCATTATTTAATGTCTAACATGTTATTGGATGAATAACCAGAATCACCAGATTATTATTGTTAATGTTTATTTATACTACGCTCTTCATATAATAAAACTGTCTACTTCACAATTAGGATTACATTATATATTTGTGATACAGCTGATAGGTTTCTGTTGATTATTTGAGCAGGCTAAACAATAAGGTCTAGTTTAGAAGCTGTTATGTAACACCAAGTGACTCATGAATGGAGCTTCAGGTGTCACTGATGAGTGATCACAATTAATGTTACTGAGAAAGCATATATATAATGTGATCAACAGGACTTCAAGCTGCTTTCTTTGAGACCGTAGTCATAGCATGTCTAATCACTATTTGATCTGGTTTGCAGTGTAGAACAGATGAGTTTTTTGTTTCTTTCCTATAATCCGAGGTTGTGAAGAATGTATTGCAGTAAATAAGAATGCTGCGACAGAATTGTTAAATGTTGAGGTTGAGGTTGGGAGTATATGAAAGGTTTCTTGACTAATTTCACAATATTGTAGAGTAGTAACTCGCATTATGAAATACTATCAAGCACCAATAATGCTTCAGAGTTTAGATATATGTTGAATTGTTTATTGAATGAGACTAAGATGAAAATAGAAAAATACTAGGGTAAAATTTAACACTTTTTTCTCACCAAACTTCTCTAAAATTTGGATTAAAATAAAAAATGTCATGACACTTTTTACCCTTTCAATTTGTAGTTAAAAAAATTTAACATTTTTACTGTAATTCAAATTTCAAGAGTTTAGTACTTAAGTAAAAAATAAATAAAAATAAATTACAAAATTTCTAAACTAAAAAAATAAAATGTAATTAGGCGGTAACTGATGCAAAGAATAATCTTAACATTCTTTGAAAAATAGTATAACAATAAAAAAAATTCATTTTTAATAAAAGAAAATAAAAATATTTTCTAAACATAAATATATTTTAAAATATTAATTAATAAATAAAATTTTCTTATGATATTGAATTGTTAAGTCATTAAATTTTTTTCATAGTAATTTATATACATATTATTTTAAAAAACTTAAATAATAAATTTATAGTTTTATTATAAAAAAAAAACTTATTCTGGAAATTTTTATTTTCAAAAAATGATTCAGTTAAAAATAAAAGATTTTTTCTTCGAAGCGTTACACAAATAAAATTTAGTTGTCGAGTCCTTATCAACCCTGTTGTTCGGTAGTACAAGAGAACGAAGGATCTCAACCCAAAGCGGGGAATCACTTCATCTTGGATAATGCGTTTTAGTTTTCTTCCAACCCTTTCATTAACTCTCTTGAAGCCAATGTCCCTTCATTAATTTTCCTCATAGGCGGGATTCAATACAAATTTGCTTAAGTAAGATTTCAAGTTTTAATATCGTGAATGAAAAAATATATAATAAAAGGAAAATATTTTACTAAAATTATCAGTCAAGTTTTTTGATAAAAAATAATTATCAATAAATTTATTAAATATTTCATATTTACATCATGATAACTAAAACAATTATGAATAATTTTTTTAAAAATTTTGATTAGTTAAATATTTATTTAAGAATAAAAATTTGAAAAAATTTATTAACTAAAAACTTTTAATTTTTTTTATTATTTTTAAAATATTTTTATTAATTTTAATTCTTTTAAAACCTTTCATCGTTAATATATTTATTGTTTTATTTTTTTTCGTAATTGTTCACGTGAATAGTAAAAAAAATAAGATTTTTAAAATATTCTTTATATAAAAAAAATTAGACTCTCAAATAGATTAAAATATTAATATATTTTAATTTTTTTATTGAATTAAAAAATTCTCATAATTAATGTAGTTTTTTTGAAGAAAAATTGATGTAAGAGAGGGGAATGGTATTACTTGTGTATTTATTTTAGAAATAATTATTTAAAAAATATTTTAGTATTTTCTGTCAATTTTATCATGCACCTTTTTTGGCGTCGGTGGGAGTTGTTAGTTTGGTTCCTTTTTCCATCATTGTTAGCTTAACAAGTTGTGTGAACTGTGAACCATATCATAAATTATATTTGACGAGTATATCTAAGAATAAGAAGAGTCCATTGTTGGCATGGAAAACAAGCTTGCAAGTAGCAAGTTGCAAGAGAAGCAGGACAATACAATGGGGTATTGTACATGTTAGAGAGATGTGGCTTTGGAGATACTCTTGTTCCTATTCGTGTACTCTCTCACACCAATCTTACTTGGATTAGAATTAGATCAATCTCCACCTTTTCTGTGCCTTTTATATAATAAAAATTTATTTAAAAATATCAATGTATTTTTGTTATTAAAATATTTTAATTTTTAGAATATTTAATTTTATGAGAAATATTAATGAGATGGAGAGAAGAAATTATAAATTAAGATGAAAGGTTATTAAGTAAAATAGTTTAGATAAATTGAAAATTATAATTAAGTATAAGTAAATAAGAATAATTTTGATTTTGAGATAGAAAATAGCATTAGAAGATGAAATAGAAATAAAAGAAGGAAATAGAAATAAGAAAATAAAAATTCAAAACTAAATTTAGAAGTAAGAAATAAATATTTAATTTGATATAAATATGTATATATATATTTAAAATAATTAAAATAAATAGATTTATAAAATATTTTAAGGAAGAAAATATATAAACTGGAAAGGAAAATTATAAGTTGATTTATAGGATTTTTAGAAAAA
>JAMLFT010001336.1:0-31516 GCA_026544285.1 Pachyrhizus erosus
ATGAAACTAAATGATTTAGATGGCATTCTTTGGACCAAAAATAAAATAAAATAAAAAATTATTAAAGAAAGTATTGCTAGTATCCTCGTCAATATAAATGTATTTGTTTTGTTTACATCTAATTTACTTAACTTCTAAGGTAGTGATTTGGTTTGTTAGTTTGATAAAAAAAAAAAAATTGAATATTATAAAAATAATTAAAAAACATAAATATAGAAAAAAATTATCTTTTGATATTCAATTATTTGTAAAAATATATCAATTAGTAGCACTTTTAATAGAAGAAAAAAATGTTATATAAGTCAATTAAATAATTTTATATATATCTTTTAAGAAATATTTTAAAAAATTGTAAATAAAGAGTATCAATCATGTAAGAAAATTCACTCTAATTAAGAAAAAAATATAAATTATGAAAACATATATAAAATATCAAATGAAAAAGTCTTAATTAGTTGGAGGTAAGTCTCGATTTTTCACTAAGAGAAGTATTTACATTTAGTATTTGATGATATTTTAAACAAAATAAGGGTTAGTCCTAAATCAACAATATATTTGTGTATCAGTGGCAAGTTGGTCCTGATTTTGAATTCACAAACAATATTCCTACAACAAAATGACCTTGAAAAAAGAATATATAAAAAAAAAACTTAAAAAATAGGGGTTTTAAAGTTATGGTTATAATGAAGGTAAGTCCTGATATAACAATAAAGTTGCACTTTAACAACGGTTTGGTCAGGGGTTCAAATTTTAAAGCAAATTATTTGCAGTGGAATGACTTCCAAAAAGAATATATGAAGTGACGACAATAATGGTGATAAAGGCAATAAACAAGGGAATAATGACAATAATAATAACATTGGTGGTCTCACAAGATATATTTATAATTGGATTTTGATTTCAATAGATTATTCTTTTTAATATTAATTTAATTATTGTTATTAGTTCTTCTCATCTTTTCACACAAGTAAGTTTTTCACTAGAATCAATCAATTCATCCATCCACACATAGGAGACAGATCAAAAGAAATCTATATAACTTATACTAATTATTACATCATTTAATAACTTTCAATTAAATAACTTTATCACAAAATATATGATGAATTACAAGGTGTTTACAACTGATCATTTGTTAAAAGTCACTAGATATAATACTAATTTGTTCCATGTTCCTGACTTTTTAAATTATCACTCGTCATTTTTGAGTCAATTGCAAAAAAATTCACCAAAATAAGAAAAAAAATAAACCATATCATATTGTATGAAAAAAAATAAATTAGAGAAAATGTTCAAAACTATCATATTCATACTTTAGTTTATTGTACAAGAGGGAAGTAATGGATGAATGCTAATACTGACAAGAAAAAATTCAAAAAGGATAATTAAATTAGTTCATTATGTGTATGTTGAAAATTTCAAACATAAAATCCTGTAATTTTAGGCGAATGATAATTAAAATGGTTGTTGTGATTGGTTGATTATATTTTTTTGTTTTATTCAACAATTAAAAAATAAAAATTGGATCTCCTATTTTATGTGTTGTTGTTGAGTTTCGTCTAACATTATTCTTGTGTGTAATAATGACCTTTACATTGACTGGGTAGTTGGAGAGGAGACAAAGGATGTTGAAGGCACCATTAGAGACCTCATGTATCTGCGAAATAAGGTTATTGTTGAAGGAGAAGAGGCACACGAAGTTGTTGTGAAGACTATGTTTGCGTGCATATCTAAAAGGACTACAAACATATTAGGAAACGCCTTAAGAAATCTCCATTTTTTACCTAACTTTTTCACTACTATGATTGGTTGTCGTTACAATATATATATTTTTTTCTCTTCTTTACTTGTCCTTTCATCCATGGTGTTGAAGCTTTTGAGTCTCTTAAGAAATGCCTTAAGGAAAAAATTATCAAGTCACACACCAATGAAAAAACAAAAAAACTTACTTTAATGACCTACTTCTCCTTTAAAATAAGAAGTAACCATAAGATTCAAAAGAAGATACAAAAATAATTAACTCACAATTTTATACTAACTTAACATGTCAAGTATTAAACAAAAAAAATCTAAAAAAAATAAACTAAATATTAAATATAAAAACTTAAATGAATCCATGAAAACATGATATAATCGATCATTTAAGAGAATTTACCTATGGATCATTCAATAAATAATTAATTCTAGCCCATACAATATAAATAAATAAATAAATAAAAGCCTTAAAAAGTGAGGCTTTTAGGGTTTTGGCTATAATGAGCTCCAATGGCATGCCACTTTCAAAAACAACACTTTTGTTGTTGTGTTAACAAATGTACTCTTGGATCCTTTTCGTTAGCATCATTAACATTTTCCCTCCTCACTCTCTCTCCTCTTTCTTATATCACTATACGGCTGTACCATTCAAATTAAAGATAGTGCGAACTGCAGGAGAGGGCTAACTAATCCTCAGATCAACAAAAACAGAGGTAAACTTTTCTCGTTTATAGGGTTTTTGTTTCTCACTTTGCGATTTGTTAAACTTGTCTCTCTCTATGTCAGTTTATCCTGCTCTCAGTTCCTTGCGCTTTCTCCAATGGTTTTCAAATTTGTGTTTAAAGTTTGTAGCTATGCGTAGTCTCAGATCTGTTGCATTTCGAGATTAAAGTTAAGATTTTTATTAGGATGGGGTTGATTTGTGGATGAACCAAACCAAACTGTTTGTCGGTTATTTATTACTGTCGACGGTTTTGTGGGTGTTCTCTTCTCTTCCGCGGAGACAACCTCGTACATACATCCATAAAATGTTTTGCCACGTTTCCTTTATAAACTCCCTAACCCTTTTCATTTTTCATCATGCTTTGAGGTTTTGCTTAGTTTCATAACAGCTTACGATTGAAAAGGAAAGAAAGTATCCTACTTTATTGTTGCAAGAAATGTTGATATATGATATTCATTACTGCAATTATTTCTTGGATGGACTTTTTTTTGCTTCTGCTCGTATTACTGACCTGTTCTGCAAAACATATTTTGTATCCATTCAAAACTTAAATTTGTGTTAAGTCCTCAACAGTTGGAATGTGGGACGGACCTTCAATAATGACGAGTGATGACATTAACTAGTGACTTAACTGGTATTTCTCTTCACTTGCATTTTCAGTTTGACATCTTCAGTGTGTAAGGGCTTGAAGAATGTTTTATTCTGTCTGACAATGGTTGATGCCATATTGGGGATATGCATCTATGAATGACATTACTTTGCAATTGTTTCTCTAACAAGTCTGCACGAACTAATTTAATTTTTACTCTTGCTATGTATCCTAAAATATCTACGTGTATACTTGCACTTGCAGTCTTGTTGTAGGTTTCATTACCATGGAGCCGAATTCACAGCAGAGACCATTTTCAATCAAATTATGGCCTCCTAGTCAAAACACTAGACAGACCCTTGTGGAGAGGATGATCAACAATCTCACTACTAAATCACTTTTCACACAGAAGTATGGAACTTTGGAAAAGGAAGAGGCTGAAGAGAATGCAAAGAGGATTGAGGATGTGGCTTTTGCAACAGCAAACCTACACTACGAGAAAGAGCCAGATGGTGATGGAGGTTCTGCAGTCCAGCTTTATGCCAAAGAATGTAGTAAGTTCCTCCTAGATGTTCTTAAAAGAGGACCTAGTAAAAAGGATGATGAAGTGGTGACATCTGTTAAAACCACTGCACTTCATGGATCTGTTTTTGATATATCTAAAGGCCAAAGGGCCTTCATTGAAGCAGATGAGGCGCAGGAACTTTTAAGCCCATTAAAGGAGCCAGGAAATTCTTTCACCAAAATATGCTTTAGCAACAGGAGCTTTGGGTTAGGAGCAGCGCAAGTTGCTGAGCCCATTGTCGCTTCCCTCAAGGACTTGTTGGAAGAAGTAGATCTATCAGATTTTATTGCGGGAAGATCAGAAGCAGAAGCTCTTGATGTCATGAAGATATTCTCAACTGCCCTCGAAGGCAGTGTCTTGAGGTCTTTAAACCTCTCTGACAATGCCTTAGGGGAAAAAGGTGTTAGAGCATTTGAAGCACTTTTGAAATCGCAGAAATGCTTGGAGGAGCTTTATCTGATGAATGATGGAATCTCAAAGGAAGCCGCTCAAGCAGTTTGTGAGTTGATTCCTTTCACAGAGAAACTCAAAGTTCTTCATTTTCATAATAATATGACTGGAGATGAAGGGGCACTAGCTATAGCCAAGATTGTGAAGCGATCTCCTTCATTGGAGGATTTTCGCTGTTCCTCCACAAGGATAGGCACTGAAGGTGGAGTTGCCTTGTCTGATGCTTTAGGGAATTGTGCCCATCTGAAGAAGCTTGATTTACGAGACAACATGTTAGGCGTGGAGGGTGGGGTTTCTCTGAGTAAAGCTTTTACCAAGCATGCAGAGCTAAGAGAGGTATACCTGAGCTACCTGAACTTGGAAGATGATGGTGCAATTGCTATTGTTGATGCTCTTAAGGAATCAGCTCCTCATCTTGAAGTTTTAGAGATGAGTGGAAATGACATTACAGCCGAAGCTGCTCCTGCAATAGCAGCATGCCTAGCAGCAAAGCAGTTTCTGTCTAAGTTGAACCTCTCTGAGAATGAACTCAAGGATGAAGGTGCCAACCTGATAAGTAAGGCCATAGAAGGCCATGTCTCATTAAAAGAAATTGATCTAAGTACCAACCAACTAAGCAGGGCTGGGGCTCAACAACTGGCCGTGACTGTGGTGCAAAAGGCTGATTTCAAACTACTCAACATTAATGGGAACTTCATTTCTGAGGAAGGCATTGATGGGTTGATGGATATATTTAAAAAATCTCCAGACATGCTCGGTCCATTAGACGAAAATGACCCTGATGTAGGAGACAATGATGAAGAGGGGGGTGCGGATGAACTGGAATCCAAAATGAAGAACCTAGTAGTTGATTGAACTGAAGCAGTTGTAGTCTACTTTCATGTTCTGCTGCACAAGTAGCTCATATGACAGTAGTAGAGGGTTTAGACCATTTTATTCCTAGTAGTTTATGTAACTATTAAGAAGCATCAATTGACATCAGTCAATCATTGAGGGGACATAAAATGTCTACAATATTTATCGAAATCTTCTTTTCTATGTTTCCTTTCATAGTTTCATTTCACTTTGCTAGATTATATTATTCTCAGTTGCATCGCCGTAGACATAGCCATTTAGTTTTACATATGATTCTGCTTTTTATGAGATATTCTACTAGCTGTTTACGCCAGCTAATGGATCTTTCCCTTTTTTAACATGTTGGTTTCCCTTTCCCCTTTTCAGTTTGACTGTTTCTTAATATTGTCGTAAATATTTGTGAAAGTTAAAAAATTTAGAACTGTCTTTTTTTATTGATGTTATCCGTTATTATCGTTAGTTGTCATTGGCGACCTTGGGTGAAAGATGAACAATAAATTATGGTATTGCTTAACGTTTCAAAGAAATGTTCTAAAACACTTTCATATTTTATTATTAGGTGAAACTTCAGGTTACTACCATTGAGAGAATAGAGTCGAGTGTTTTCTAATGAGATGAATCCTTCACTTAATAATGAAGAATATTAAGTGGAGTTTTAGATGTTTTTATTAACATCTCTCTTCACTTAAATAAATGTTTTCATTCTTTCATTATTTAATTATCTATTGATTATTCACCATATTTATATCTTAAAGAACCTTAAATACATCTTTTTAAATGTTGAGTTACTTAAAAAGGTAAGTCTTAAATAATTATATAATTTTAATATAAAATTTCTTTTCTAACAAAAACTAGTCGCTTTCAAAAACAAAAAAAAAAATTGTCACCATAACCTTTGCAGTTAATGCATGAGATAGAAAAATCAATCATTAAAGATAAAGTAAAATAACGTTAATGAAAAGAAAAATATAAATAACTAAAAATCAATAGCTTTTGCTGAAATTTAATATTATTTTGAAAAGGATATTTTTAAATCCTATTTAAAAATAATGAAAATAATAAGGCACACTTTTTTTGGGGATCAATACTTTTTTTTTTAATTAAGGAATGTTTATAACTTGTAATTATCACAATAAATTATGATTTTGTAATTGTAATGTCTTTATTAATTATAAAAATAAAGTAAAATAACGTTAATGAACGAATATATGAAAATACATTTTTTTAATCAAATATGTGAAGTTTTTATTAATTAAATATCGAGTAAATTATAATGTCTTTCTCTTTAATTTTACACATCACACACCATTTCTATATGAAATGAAATTTATTACTGTTCAATTTATTTCAATGTATATAAACCTCTTAATCATGATGAACTAACTATAATCAAGCCTTATAGAAAAAAAATTTCCTTTCTATGTAACTTCTAGCATTAGTGTCACTTGATGTTAAGCACTTTCTTGTCAACTTTAAGAGATGAGACAATGTAGTAATATTTTAATTTTAATGCATCATGAAAATTTGAATCAATTTTTTTAAACGTCAAGCAAAACCATCATATTTTGATAATTTAAAATTGAATGACAATTGCTTAGACTATTTTCTCAAGGAAAAAATAGTGTAATTTAAACATCTAACAAGAAAATAGAGTATAACTTAACCTTGAATAATTTCTTTCATTAATTTTTTAGGTTAAATATGGATGTTGCATACTTAAGAGAAGACTCTAGCATTATACATGAAAGTCCTTATAATTTTTTGTTAGAAGAGCTTCATGCAGAACCACATTCAATAGTTGTGCAAAATTCTGGCATCCATAGGCCATGAATAATTAAGCTCAAATCAGTTCCAGTTTGCTCTTCCATTTGAAGAATGCCCTCTAGTATCAGATAATGAACCCTGGCCAAGAAAGCTTGACCTCTTCTTTTTGTGAGTATTCCATGATAACAAATGGTGGTTCAAACCACTTCCAACATCCTCGTGTGAATGTTTCAGGAAATTTGTTCCTTCAGGCTTGAATCTCTTTGCAGGAGGGGTCACATGGAAACTGTCTTCACTTGTTCGCTCATTTGCCATGGGAACATTTTCAGTCCTCAACTCTAAGCTTTCTTCTGCTCCTGTATTATCACTGGCTTGTGCGATGCTGTCAGATGAGAGGTGGTCTCTTCTTTTTCCTTTAGCTGAAAACTTTGATATGTCTTCCCCATTCTCCACAGCCTTCATCCATTGCAAATCACTTAACGTATCTGCATATACCACTTCTTTTCTTTTCCGCTTTCCAGTAACACCACTGTTGAAATCTTTGGCCTTATCATCCTTGTTAATTGGAGAATACACCCAATCAGGCAATTCATGCTCTTCCATGAGACGAGATCTGTAATTTTCCTTCTGTCTTCTCTCTTCGTCCATTTTCTCAAACAGCCAAAACTCCTCATCTGATCGAGCAGCAAGGCGGTTAATTTCTCTCTCACTAGGCACATCTGTCCCAAGTGAGCTTGTACCTCTACGCATAATCTCTTCTAACATTTCTCTTCTGTCCTGGGCTGCACAAATGAAAATACCAAAAGTTCAAATAATCTTTATTATTTAGCAATAGGACCCAAGGAGCATGGACATGGTAAAAGCCCAGTGGCTTGGAATGGAATACTTTAACGACTCCAATTAAATTTTAAATCTTCTAACTTTTGACATGTAATAAATGGGATTTTCAAATAAATAGAATCTAAGATTAAGGACGACTTATCCATATAATTAGCTCATAGCTCTAGTGACAGTTTGGTACATAAAAAGCATACTACATATATGCAAATTAGATGAAGGTTGTAAAGAATAAGTAGGCAGCATTTTGCTGGCATAAATATAATGCTTGTTCTGAAGCGGTGAAAAAAATAAACCCCCTCCCCATTTGCCTGTTTGTTTCAACATGCAAAAGAAACCCTTTCCACCTTTAGCCTAAAAATAACTTCTGATAGATATTCCCAGGATATGGCACAAGTATCAAAAATGCAAACCTGTTGAAGTTGTGTTGAAAAGTCCTGCCTGGATGACTTTAGCGTCAATGCCCATCTTTTGTTTAGCACGCTCTAAAATCACCTCTTCAATTGATCCTACACTAACCAATACAAAAACCCTGACTTCCTTTTTTTGTCCAATACGATGTGCTCGGTCCTCAGCTTGTTGATCCATTTGTGGATTCCAATCGCTATCAAAGATTATAACAGTATCTGCTGTTTGTAAGTTCAAACCAAGACCTCCAGCACGGGTGCTCAAAAGAAACATAAAGTATGGGGAATCAGGAGCATTAAATTTCCGTAGAAGATTGCCTCTTTCCTCAGTTTTTGTTGAGCCATCAAGTCTAAGATACTTAAAATCATGAAGTCGCAAATAGATTTCAAGAATGTCCATAAGTCGAGTCATTTGTGAGAAAAGGAGAACTCTGTGACCAGCTCTGCGAAGTTTTGGAAGCAAACGGTCAAGAAGTTCAAACTTACCTGATGCTCTAACAATCTCCTCCTTACGTTTATACATATCATATTCTCCCACAAAGAGGTAGGGATGGTTACAACACTTTCTGAGTTGCATTGTTAAGTTTTGTAGACTTTTTGATTTTCCAGAACCTGTAAAATGATTCATATTTGGTAAAAAATATTGTTAGCAAGTTCTAATAAATCAGGCAATCATACAGGGATCTACAACAAGTAATGTTACAAGGCTGGGTACTTTTTTTGTAAAAAAAGGAAGACAGCAAGACAACAATAACAGGCAATTGCAAACCACATTTATGTTGAAGTAACAAATAGTCATATTTCAGCAATTCATAATAAAGTTACAACTGGTAAGACATATTAATAAAGGATATATATGCAACTGACGGGGTAATAGGCACATGACTTACTTCCTGAAAGATGGGTTAAACTTATTCACAAACATATAGAAAATACAAATAAATTCATGTGTTGAGAACCAGTGAACAAAGCAACAGCAATACAAGACGGGAATAAATGAATACCTTTAACATATCAATATTCAAAACCAAAGAAAATACTTGAGAAAAAAAGTTGCATTTTTATGTGGTTAAAAGGAGAAGTGGGTTAGGGAATAATTGGAAAACAAGAAATAGACACCAACCATTGTCCAAGCCAACTCTGCCTACATCAGTAACTTGTTGATAATATACTTTCTGCCAGGCTGACATATCGCATTTGAGTATGACCTGAGATTTCCCAGGAAGAAATTTTTCGACCTCATCTTTTTTCCTTCTTAATATGAAGGGCCTTATTACCTAAGATGGAATGAAATACATCAGAAAGAAGTTGAAAAGAGCAAGAGAATTAGAAAATAGAAGAGAGAAACGCACTTGGTGCAGACGCCGGATGATCAATAGTTGTTCCTCATCTGTGAGAGAGACATCAACTCGGTCTGCAAAGGGGGCATTGAACCAGTCCTCGAAATTCTGAACTGAGTTAAAAATGTTTGGAAGGAGAAAATTCAGCAAAGACCACAACTCCTGCAAACTGTTTTGAATTGGGGTACCAGTCAACAGAAGTCTTCGTTGGATGTGATAGCTGCACCAAAAAAACATAAGAATTAGAGAAGCGGATCTAAACCACCTGAAGTGTGGCACCACACTATCATATAATGAATTATGAAAACCGTTGAATACTTTAACCATGCGACATGCTCTGAAACCTATCCACTTTCTTCATTATATCTTTTTCTTAAGTTCAGCACAGCTGTCAGGCTGTTTAGAGTTGTTATAAATAGAAGGTTTCAAATTGTTTTAGGTCTCTTTAATTTGAGTCACCGTTGCTTTTAGTTCCCTAAATTTAAATTTTCTAAGTTCCTCAATTTTGAAATATGTTTTTTTAGTTCTTCATAACTGATTTTTGATGATTTGGATGTACAATTTGTAATGGTTTCTGACAGCAGAACAAACTAAACAGACCATTTTTTTTTAAATTAAGGGACTAAAAACAACATTGGTCTAAACTTGAGATACCAAATACATATTTAAACCTAAATAAAATGGATGGAAATCATAACCAAGAATTTAGAGAAGTGAACGAATTAATCTGTGTCATCAGTATATGTCGTGTTGAATCATACCCATTGTCCAAGGTTCTTGCCAGAGCAGACTCGTGATTTTTCAACCGATGCCCTTCATCTACAATCAAGTAGTGCCAATGAATTTTCTTGAGAAATGCTTTATCTCTCATTATAAGATCATAGTGCGTTAATAGAACATTAAATTTCCCCTCCCCTGACAACTCTTCCTTCATTGCTTTCCTCTCATCCAGCCGTCCATCGTAAAGAATAGCTGAGATACTGAATCAGAAAGAAGAGGCACAAGTGATTTGAAAATTAAAAGTGAATATGATGCGCAGAATTCACAAACAGAATTATATCCCATTTTCCCACAAGGGGAGAAGGGGAAGGCATACCTAGGAACCCATGTTGTGAATTCATTGATCCAATTTGGCAGAACAGCCTTTGGAGCAACAATCAAGTGGGGACCGGTAACACCCTTGTGTTCCATAAGATATGCTATCAGCGAAATTGTCTGTATTGTCTTCCCAAGCCCCATTTCATCAGCCAAAATTCCATTTAAGTTGTTATTAAACAAAGAAAGCATCCATTGGAGACCCTCTATCTGGTATGGTCTTAATTCTCCCCCTTGAAGTATAGACGGTTGCTCAGTTACCTGTAAACAATTAAGTTGGTTATATGTCCAGTGTACTGCAACTTTTTTTCAGTAAAAACGAATAAGGAGTGACTTTTTTATTTTATTTTCCTCCATAAATGAAGAAACTCATGAAAACAGAGAAAATAATACAATGCATTTGGAGGACAAGGAATCCTCCTAAACATAAAAGCAAAACAACAAAGAATAAAAGATATCAATGGAGCAAGGCTGTCGTTCCCTCATATGTAAAGGAAATCCCTTTGAAAGACAAAATGCTTTACACCAAATAGAAGCCAAACGTCTAATTTCCCAAATCAGCTACTATGGAAAAAGTCTAACAAGAAATAATTTTAACAAAGCCTACAAATTGTGTAGAAAAACATCATTGCATTTTTTCTCCAAGAGGTGCAATAAAGTGATTCACAGATACTTGCCTTTTCTTGAATTGAATGTATGGCAGAGTTGTATTGCCGCTGACCTTCAAGTAAATCACTAGAATCACCATTATGATCAGAATCTATCGTATCTATATCTTCATCAAGAGGTGATTCCTTAGAAACTCCATTCTTTGAAGCATCTGACTCCGGTAAATCAGCTTCTGAATCTTCCAAGGGTTCAATACCATCTGAATATTTGTTGTCCTTTTGACGTTGAACAGCGGCTCCTAAATTTACTAGTAATTTATTTGTTTCTTCAAGAAGCAAAGTTAATCTCTCATTCTTACTCTCTTTCACCATTCTCATGTAGGCTTCTTGATCATCAGCCTTCAAGGCTTGGAATCTCAATTTCTCTGCTCGAGTTGCCCGTTGTCTTTGCCTTCCATGCCATGCCTGCAAAAGTATATGAGAATAAATAAGCCATATTAATTATTGATACAAGTTATATTTCAACCCACAACAAAGAGCAAAATATTAATGTAAAATCACACCAATTCTTCATTACATTGCTATTCTTGAGATTTACTTCTGCAACTCTCTCATTTACCTTTTCGTATTTCCATTTCCTAACCTCTTCTTAAAATCCTTCAAGTGCACTAATCGCTAGCATTTTGGAATTTCAACTAGTAGCATTATGTCCAAACCATAGCTTTCCTTGAATGCTCACTATGCACCTTGTTTCCTCTTTGAGTTTTCTCATTAACTTGCCTCTCATCACATGTTTACATCTCTCAAGTTTCAACAAAATTATAGATCATAGATGTGTTGCAATACAATTCAATTTAATTACCAATAAGAGCATAGTTTGTTATCATTGACCAGCATTATACCACTATGGCACTACCTGTATCAAAATACAGAAAAACTTCAATATCCTCTTGATCAAGAATTGAAGTCCAACAAGGAAACAAGACAATTTAGGAAAAATTCAGGAAAAGAGAAAAATCAAATATGCAACGGGCACTTGTGGGATCAAATTTCACAAGATGAAAGTTAATACAAACTCACCAAGTCCATCCATAATGTTAGAATAAATGAAAAATATCCACCACTTGTATCTTGATTATATCGTAAGACTAGCTTCCACATTTCCTCGTTATTTAATTTATCTCTTTTGATTGGCTTTTACATTTGGGAGAACCAATCCACAAAAGCCAGCTGTTTAGTGAGGGATCCCAATGCCTTATAAACCCCACTTTCCAGTGTGGGACTCAAGTCTCATTCGTTGCAATTAGAATCTAACAATTATCTCCTGATTTGCTTCTTATTTAATCAGGATTATGATAAAAAAAAATAGTATAAATAAGAGTTAGTGCATTATGTGTTTAATATCATATTGTCACATAACATATCAAACCAAGTCAGCATAAATCTCAGTGTATTCAATCTCTTTTATCTCCCTTTCCCCATTTTATACCTTAACCCTGTAATTTCCATCATAGTTATTAATCGTGTGTGGTAACGCTGTAATCATGCTGGAGCAGAGCCGAGTGGCACCCTCCCACTCCTCCAAGGGCATTCCTGTCATGCCTGGCTGTCACAGCCAAAATCATGGCAAATAGCAAGTGCTACAGCGAGTGTTGTTTCAGGGATTATGGGGGCTAAATTTGCAAAATTCTCAGCCTAATAAAATAAATCTGATGCATTTTATGTTCATTCTCACTTGTTCCTCATCACTCTCCTCTGCATTTTTTTGCCTAGCCACCTGCAACTTTTTCCTCTGTTCTGCCACTTCTGCTTCTCACATCTTTTGTCCAACTCTGTTCTGCTTCTGCCCTGTTTCAGCTGCTCACTGCAGACTTTCTGGTGATTTTTCTAACATCCAAAGGTTAGTTCTTCATTTTTCATTGAGTTTTATGTTTCTGTGCACTTGTTCTGCCTCACTTTTTTGTCATCATTCCAGCTTCTCTATTTCAGCTGATCTACCTGTAGATTGGCTCTGTTTTAGCTAGTCTTTTCACTGATTGGCTCTATTCTTCTTTGCTTCCAAATGCAGTTTGATCCCATCTTCAATCACAAAGCAATACAAGTCCTTAATTTCAACACAGTATCAAAGCAATACCATCTTCCATGACCCACCCCACCATTACCCGACTGCCAAACTTCCTAAAATCCCAAGCACTATATTATTTCCAGTCACTCCTTGCTGTGTCATCCTTCTAGCATCTTGTTTAGTAGTTTCCACCTTTGTTTGCTGTTGTTCCACCACTAGCCACTGGCTACAGCTATGTCGTGTTATTTGTCCCAAATGCGTCTGGCCCTTGTTTTTGTCCAAAACGTTATCTGTCCTGCTAGTCTCTAGTCCCAAACACTCTGGCCCTGCTAGTCTTTATTGTATAGGGCTCTATCTCCACCAATCTTTAGTCATAGGGTGATACTTATTCTGTCCATGTTTGGTGGAGCCCATATTATATTTACAAGGTTTAATTGATAGAAGTTCAAGATTTAGTAAGCTTTAGCTTAATGGGGAATATTAGAATAATTATAAGAATCTTGGAAAAACCACACTATGAAAGCTAGTTGTTGTAGTTGAAGAGCTCAATGTCTCATAAACCCTGGCACCAGAATCTCATACTTTCGTCTTGAGACTCAAGTCCCATGCCTTACAATTGGATCCACATTCCACAGCCCCAGTGCCCATGCAAGTTGGTTGTACACTAGCCCTTTTGACTAGTCTTGAGCAAACACTACATGTGTGAAAAGTGCTGATACCAATTGATTAGAACCTTGAGAGAATCACACCATAAAAGTTAGTTGTAATAGTCAGAGAGCCCATGGCCTTATAAACCCCACACAAGAATCCATACTCATAATGAGGGACTCAAGTCCCACTTCTTGCAATTGGATCCTAACAAATATATGAAAATTATCTAGCAGTGCTTTATGTTTTTTATCATTTTGTAACATGTCTCATCAAACCAAATTAATATCAATCTCAGTATATTCAGTCTCTTTTATCTCTTTTTCCTTCTTTTATACCTATCTATAAATAACCCTAAAAGTTCAACAAACATGCATGCCCTCAAACAAGAGAATATTATTGAGTAATTAGATACAAGATCTTGAATTGCAGTCTCTTATACACAGATTATTATTTATACAACAGTGATAGTTTTCTAGGAAGCCACCTTCCTGGACTAACCAACTCTAACTAACTTACAATTGTCATAACAGACTATGACAGTTGTCACAACTAACACAACTACGAACTCTATCATTCGCCTTACAAACTCACCGTGATTGATGTTGGGAGTAACTCAGTACCCCTTGTTTGTCACGGAGATCACAGAAGTGAAGCTTAGAAGAGTGGCTTAGTGAGGATGTCAGCCACTTGATCTTGAAAGAGAATGTGAGACTTGCAATGACATATCAATAACCTTTTTCTGGACAAAGAAAATGAACAGCTCCATGTGATTAGTCAGAGAATGGAGTCAAGGATTGTGACTTAGGGTGACTATACTTGGTTGTCAGAGTAAATAATAGGAGTAGAAGTGGCAACCCTGAGCTCACAAAGGAGGGATTGGACCGAGAGAACTTCAGAGGCAGCAAGAGCAAGACTCTGATATTCAGTTTTAGCACTTGACTTAGCAACTAAGGTATGCTTTTTGGACTGCCATGAGATGAGGTTGGATCAAAATAGAGATGAGCACCAAGGGTTGACCTTCAATCATCAATACCTGATACCCAATCAGCATCACAGTAGGTAGTCAAACAATATGACTGAGGAAAGTCTTAAAATAAAAGAAACATAGAGATAATTAACTGAGAACCGTGTGTTTGAATACACAGTGGACGCATGTTTATATAAATTAATTACATTAATTATACATAAATAGAGGATATTTTGATTCCTCTAAATCAAAGATTATGTGTCTATAAACAACAGTTATCAATATATCAGAATGTTATATTCTAATTTTCAACATTCCCTCTCAAGTTAAAGCTTACTAAGCTTTCAGCTGTTACAAGAAAATAATTTTTTCTCAACAAATAAATAGAAAACATAAAAAAAAATTGAGCTCCACCAAAAACCAATAGTTTAAAAAGGAACTCAAGGATGATGGAGAAGCCGAAGAGAAATGTTAGAAAAAAATAGCTTAACCAAATAGCTAGAATTGTCATCAGCAAGAGAAAAAATTCATGGCAAGCAATGCAAGGTCCATTCTTCTTGAAAGCCAAATTATTTAAACTTGAAACAAGATTTACTACTTCTAAGACAGAGATGAAACCAATGCATCTAGGACATAGTTGGGACTAGTGAACCTGATACAAAGATTGGGTCGATGCATTATATGGATAGGTAGGTCTAAAGATTTTGGTCACGATGATGGTCTCGCCAAAAAAATTTGCCAGCAACATGGTAACAACCAACAGCAAGGGGCAGCAACCGAAAATTTCTTTACTAAAAAATGAGCAACAAGCAGAAGGGCGAATCGAAGTTGTACATGGTTCACCAAACATTTATCTCCAAGAACAGTAAGTTCACCGAGCAGGCAAGGTTCTTAAGATCACTTTATCAAGCTCTAATGGGATAATTAACTGAGAACCGTGTGTTTGAATACCAGTGGATGCGTGTATTCTGAGATCAGGAAAGCTGTACCCGCTACTCTATCTAAAGAGGTTTTCCAACTCCTTATGATTATGAGGCTAAACCTGTGCTTGCAAAAAGGAAAGGTAGACCACCAAAGGAGATTGCCGGTTAAGAAGATGCTGAATGTCCGAGTCAGGGAAAGGAATTGCTAGTAGGCGGCTCGATTCAAGCAAGGGAATTGATTTAGGTAGGGCTCAAGGCTGAGCTCTTAAATAATTGAATCTTCAATCAAGCAAGACCGGACAACTGCAAAAGAGCGAATCTTTCCACAAGAAAGCGAGCTGGTATTTATATAAGTTAATTACATAGTTATACATAAATAGAATATTTATATAGGTTAATTACATTAATTATACATATATAGCGTATTTATATAGGTTAATTACATTAATTATACATAAATAGAGCATATTCTATTTTCTCTAAATGATAGATTATGTGTCTATAAACCACAATTAATAATAAATCAGAATATTATATCTAATTTTCAACAAGAAGCAAGCTGCAATAAGAGGTCACAATCAACTTTGCTTTTAAGATAACGAAGAATGTGTTTCACAGCCTTCCAATAGAAAAGTAATGCCTGAGACATTAGTTGACATACTTTATTGACACGGTATCCAATTTCTAGTCTAAACAGCATCACATACTGCAAAACCCTAACTGTAGATTTGTAAAGAGCAGGATTGAACAAATAATCAGACCCATATCTGGATAACTTGAGACCACCTTGTAAGTAATCCCTTTGGCTGTAGCCATATCAGCCTTTTGGAGCATATCCCAAATATACTTTGCTTGAGAGAGCAGCAAGCAACCATTTGGAAGGTGTTTCAAGACCCAGAAAATAATTGAGGTCCCCAAGCTGTTTGGGAGTGAAAGTATATTATAACTTTGAAATGAGAATTTGCACTTGCTAAGAGAACCATCAGGGAGGGATCAAATTTGCTTTGTACAAAACCAAGTTGAGTGAGGAGCAATGGCCTTGTGCAACTTACAAACCAATCCAGGATCAACAACTTCAAAGGATAATGCAATGCTTGTGTTCAACAACACCATTTTGCTGATGGGTGAAGGAAAATAGTGCAACAGGAGATTCCAAAAGTAGTCAAAGTTGAGTGACGGACCAAAACTCAATCCCCCCCAATCAGTTTGTACCACTTTGTTTAGTTGAAGTTCAGCCATAGCTTTAAATTGTTCAAAGATGATCAGTGTTTCAGATTTTTGTTTATTGAATTATAGAGAAGAGAGAGAGAAAAGAAGAAAAAAATGAGAGAATATTGTTGAGTAATTCAGTTTCTTGGTTGCAGTCTATAATACAGAGATAATTATACAACAGTGAGACTTCTCTAAGAAGCCACCTGGACTAACCTACATCTGCCACAACAGACTATGACAGCTGTGAAAACTAACATGACTTTGTAACATACCAAAAGTTACATTACACCTAAAGTTAGAAATCTATTTCCCACATACATATATATGATTTTCTAATAAATGAATTAAGGGAAGCACTAGTGTACCTGGACACCATCATTCCTCTGTTTTCTCCTCTTCAAAGAAGCTTGAATTTGTAATTGGAACTCGCGGACAGTATTGAGTATTTCTGCAAAAAATTTTCTTGTTCTAGTCTCTATATGATTTTTCTCCTTTTCTTCTAATCTTGACAGTCTCTGCATTTGAGGATCTATATGAGATGAACAGTATAGAGTAGTTTCATTTCATGTTCAGATACTGTAAAACCATGCATACATTGGGGAAAATAAACTGGATCGCTACAGTACATGTATTGCAGTTCATCTATAGCAGTTGAAATTCCAGACATATTTATATTTCCCTATCCCCCCTCCCCATATGCATGCATATGTGAATGTGTTCATGTGTTAGTCTGTCTTTTCAACATATCAATCACACTGTTATTGTTATTTGGAGAAATAATTGATAAATGCCTTACAAATTACAAAGTTTTTAATGGAAGAAAGACAGCTGCATCCTTTCTTTGCCTATCCCAGGTGACAATCTTTATGATCTTATATTTACAAATTACAATCAGATAATAATAATTTTTTCTAGCCAAAGCATAAAAGAAAACCACATAGGAGTCTTATTCCAATTAAAGGAATCAGTGAATATGTGAATATAAATCATTACATCAATGAAACCTTAACATCTGCAGATGTAACTATACTTTATGATATCCATGATATGGAAACCAAGTTCAAACCCACAAAAGGCAAGATGGGGAATACTTATTACTGGAAAAAAAAAATTACCTCAGCCTCCCGTTTCTTCCTTAATTGATCATCAGCATCCATGGCAAATGGATCTCCAACACCATACAATGGACGGCGCAACCTCATCATGCCCCAATCAAACAATTGTCTGTCAGGATATGCACACTTAGCATTGAGCCAGTATTCAGAACTCACATCAGACCGAACCTTCATCTGCAACTCTGCCAGCTGCCAGAAAATAAGTCCTTGCCAACAAGGACGCAATTCTTGTCATTTCTTGGTTGTAGTTGACAATAAACAAATGTTAAAAATAAACTAATTTCCTCGTTAGAAATTACTTCAGCTGTTCCATTCATTGTAATAATGGGTAAAAAAAAAGCAGAAGGACAAATTTAAACTTTTTTCTGTCTCATATTTCAAACAGAAAGCAATTTTAGCTTCTAATAAAAGAAAGAAAACTATTTACAACAGTATACATGTCATGACTTACAATAAGTAAAGGACAATTGTGTGTCATACTCATACTATAAACAATTTAGCAATCAATTTGTGAAAGTTAGATAGGGCTTAAAATAAGCATTAAAGTTAGACATGACTCACAATAACTAAGCATTAAAGAAAGATTCCAGAATCAATTTTACCTTTAGTCCATAAAATTCAAGCAAGCACTTTGTCTGCAGGTCCTCTCCCCTGCTTGAAGGCAATTCTGGATCAACACAGTAACACAGTTTTTCAGTAAATTTGTCAAAACTCCAACTTAGAGACCACTCCCACTAAATTGATATGATCATATGATGAAACATGTTCAGAAATATTTTAAAGCCACTTGGAAACACTTTAATGAAGTTTCAACACAGATAACTTTATTTCACAAGGATACTTTACCCTATTAACCCCTCTCTAACAAACTTATCAAAATATGAGGGAAATTCTAAGTGTTGTTATGAGGTGCTTGACACGTCTTTGTAGGTGCTGAGATGTAGTGGGTTGTTTGATGCAGAATGAATCAGACTATCCTCCTTGATGCAGTTGATGTGATGAAGCAACAGATTCAACCACATCATCCAAATTTGGCAAGTTGACTCAATAATCTTCTCTTAAAACACTCAATAGGCAACAGGTAAATAATCTAAAGGCATCTAAACCAAATATGAAGAGTGTTTAGCAACATTGAACTTGAATTTCAAGCCATAAAGAATTTTAAACTATGCTCTACAGTTTATACACACTGATTTGAGATGCTTGTACCTCAATGGAAGATACACAGCAAGAAGAGAAACATAATAGAGCATAAGAATTTGTAAGATATGGTACCATATATGATTGGGCAATTGAAATTTCTAATGATTGATGGGATGCGACTTGTGACAAATGGCTGCTTGAGGGTCCAGAAAAGTATTAGATTGAATGGTTTGAGGGCTTGCTGCCTCAACCCACTTTTCTCCTCCTGATGACACTAATATAACCAAACAATCATCCATTCCATATAATCCTTTTGAAATATACGGATGTCACAATTCTAGTTAGTTCAGTAAATGGGCTTGAACAAGCCATACCTCTTAAGATGATTAGTAATGTAACAACATTATGCAAGCACGTCAATAACTGGTAACAAAAGTGAAGGAAGTGTAGGAACCAAACAACAACAACAGCCTTATCCCACTACATGAAGTTGGGTATATGGATCGCACGTTGTCATTGTGCTCGATTAAAGATAAAATCCTTAGATATTATCTGTTACTGACTTTGCACACGGTGCAAGTGTTGCCCACCCCAACGGTAAACAAAACAAGCACCAAGGAACCATGTAAAGTTTAAATCCAAATTGTACACCAAGTCAACAAAGAAACAAACATAAACAATTTAACTAGAATCATTAACCTTGAAGCTCATTTAACCGGTGCTGAATCTGACTCCGATACCGATTTTCCCTTGCTTCCTCCAATTTGAAACCGGACACACAATTCGGACGCTGCTTCAACAGTGCATCCTCAAGATCCGTTGTCAAATCCTCTCCAGAATTCCCTCCCTCGCCCTGCATAATAAATAGCAAACAACAGAAACATCATCATCGCACAATTTCAATAAGAACTCGAAAATTGTAGTGGCATACAATGCAACTAACTTGTTCAGACAATCTAGAACCAAGGACAACAGAAGTGCGCAGTCAGGTAAACGCTAAACAACGACACTAAATGGAGTTGAATACGCGAATGACGACAAAACCGAAAAGAAAATCAACGTAGTAAAGGAGTTGCGACGAAGCTAGCGAGTGCATCGAATTGAAATCACATACGAACAAAACAAGCGAATGCGAACGAGAAAAGAAAGGGTGAAATCTAACGAGATTTAACGGAATCGGCGAGAAAAGAAAGAGTGAGAGAAGAAGAGTTACATGGTTGCTGTAGATGGAAGAGACGGAGTTGAGGATGTGAGGGGGGAGAGGTAGGTCGCGCGAGAGAAGGTTGAGGGCACAGATGAGTGTCTTGGCGTTGCGCTCATTCTCCTCCTTCTCCTTCTCCTTCTCCTTCTCCATGGCGCGAGCGAGTCCCAACGGTCCCTTATTCTTTTTTCTTAACCAATATTTGAAATTCCCAATTACTCTGTGACTCTCACTCACAACACAGACAAAACACGCACTCTCTCACGCCGCGCGACAAAAACCCTCTCTTCGCCTTCTTTGGGTATGAACGTATTTGGGGACGAATTATGTTATATACTACCAACGGGGCACTCCTTTTTATCTTTTCTCCAAACGTGCCTCTATATTTTTTGAAAAGACCTTTTCGCCCCTTTTTTATATTGGAATTTAAACTATTTGTTTACATAACTTGCAATATAGGCCGTTTGTTTAAGAATGTTTTAAAATTTTATTTTTATAATATATATAAAAAAGTGTTTATAATTTTATCACAGAAAAATTTTACAAACTACTTTTTGTTTAGTTATAACTATAAAGAATAATTTTTATTTTAAAAAGCCTTATAGTTTTTTTTTTAATTACATATATATATACTTCATTATAGACAATTTTATGTATAGTTAGAGTTTTTTTTTTCAAAACATACTCAAAATGAAAATAATTTATTAACGAGTAGTTGATTTATGTGATATATATCTGATTCACCGTAAGAAAGATTATTAGAGTTCGAACTTAGAGACTTTTATTAAGAAAATTAGTGTCATCGTGTTATGATATTATTAACTCGAATAAAATAATCTTAAGGAAAATATATTTATGGTTTTAGACCAAAAGTAAAGGAAGATGTTAACAAGTACTAATCGGTTTTCGAAAAGTTGCACCAGACTTTTATTTTTCGTCAAACTGAAATTTTCACTCTTATTTTTAATTAAAATTTTATTTAAAAATAAGATACTAGTCCACAATACACATTATCAATTCGTGGATTTACTATGAAAATTATCACATATTTATTTATTCTTACTCAGAAGCTTAAGCAAACATGATAAAAATAAATAAAAAGTGGTTTTTAAAAAATAAAAAGTAGTTTTTCAAGAGAAAAAACAGTTTTTTTAACCCAAGAACTTTCCAACTTATTTAATAAATGAAATAACAATTAGAAAATGCATCCCCGTGTAAAATAATGATTGATTTGATTTGTCATGTATATCTTAAAATTTGAAATAAGATTTAAAGAATTATCTTTTGGAGTATTCTCCAAAATCGTGATAAAATAAAATTTTCCTCATAAATATATGCCTCCACAAAGCTGTACTGTATAGACGTGGAGTCCCTGTAATAAAGTAATTAGAGGAAATTTCCGTTGTTTAACTTTATTTCTCATACATTAAAATGTTGACAAAATATACGCTGGAAAACAAAATTGCAGCCATTAAATGTTGAATGCAGCAGCACTATGCGGCTGCAGCTATTTTTACCTTAGTGCAGCATGTGTTTATATCATTGTGATCATAATTATTGTTGTTATCATTATAAAACCTTTTCATAATTTTTTAAAATAAAATAAATTTTTTAAAAAACATTTTTTATTAATTTAATTAAAATAGTTATAAAGATTTTTAAATATTTTTCTCAATCCTTCAAAGTATTATCTTATCTTATATTTCATAAAATCGTTTTTAGATTTAAATGATAACATGATTTATATTTCTAAAGTTTATCAGAAAAATTTTTACAAACATATAAGGGTAATATAACATATTAATTTATAATAATAAAGAAATATATAATATACAATGCCAAAAAAATTACGAGGTAAGTTAATACATTTTCAATATATGTTTACCTTATAGTAGTTCAAAAATTTAATACAACTACGTTTCTATTACACACTAGTGGACTTTAAAGGAAATAAAGTTCTACATAAGATAAATTGCAATACTAGTGAATCAAAAGAAGTATAGTCATCCTCATGCAATGGATCAAGGAGCCCCTCGACTGTTTTGGGATTGAATTAAAGACTGGAAGAATAACTTGATCGTTTCCGTCCTCTGAATTTGAAAAAAAAAAAAACGGGGTGTAAGGAGTAAGTTTTCCATCCTCTTAAACAGACAAGCACAAATACAGGTCAATATGTTCCCTCACTCTCACGTTCTCTTTTCTCATCGTGACGCTTTTACTGGTTTATCCTACTAGTTGCGTTTTTAGGCTTTTTGTTGCCTCTTATTATTCTAACTCCTAGAGAACTTACACGATACGTCATATCAGATTCTTATTTGTTTTTTGGGTGACAATTGGAAATACATATCTTGTTTGATACTCAAATCAAGATACTCTCAACCAAACATGATAATTTTTCGTTTTGTCAGGGACACCAAATCAGTTGTGTAAATCCTTCTAATCTTAGAGTCATCACAACTTGACACCTTATAATGTTCCCAAAGACTTCGAGGGCCTATGGACATTCCTCATATACCATACTATGATCAACTCATGAAATCTTTCAATCTTAATATTCACACACGAGATTTCGATTCATCAATCGTCAACCACCTCTTTCCTTTTTGCGACTGAGTCTCCACTAGTCACTAGTACTGTCACAACTTTTCTGTATCAAATGAGACTTGACCCTTAATGATCATTAATATTAAAAAAATTTTGCATCATCTTTGTACATCAGGCGCCTTGCCCTTTTCATTTTTTTAAAGTCTTATTGACATTGCACTTGCACACGATAAGTAATCATTCTCTTTGAGACTCGTCACCACCTCTCTATGTACATTTTATTTTTTTTGTCATTCTTATTCATCTCTGTTTTCCAGAGGCTGCCTACCATGTCCCTTCTTATCAAAACATACCTCAATTATAAAAGTCTTCCTTTTTAATGACAAGGACAAAACATACATTCCTATCAAATTTATTTTATGCTTTTTGACTACAAGTAATAGTAATTAGTAGGGATAATAAGTACCTCTTATTTCAATACATACTTTACACACAAACACTTTCATTATCAATATAATTATAAGTATGCATCAAGAAGATGAGAATTAAATAAATAAATACATAAAAAATAAAAATAAAAATAATTTTATTCTTTATTTCCTCTAACTTCTTTCTAAATCCTAATTCTAATTCTTAATTCCTAATCTTCTAAGTTTATTATTTTTATTTATTATCGATTGTATTACTGTTATAATATCATTACTACAAACATTGCAGCTCAGCCCCCATATTCTATGCCTATATATATTTACATGAATATATTACTTATTTAATTAAGTTACTAAATTATTCAATTTATTTATTTTTATTTTTTTTATTTTATTATTATTATTTTATAATTTTTTTTATTTTATCTTAATCTAGATGTTACAATTGTCAAGATCATAATCATCGCACACCATCATTATCATGATTATTGTTATCACTACCATAATTGTTGTCGTTATCATCAACACTATGATCACCACATAAAATTAATACCATGATCTTTGTCATCGTTATCACTGTCGTCACCACTTTATGGTGATAACAACAATAATCATGGTATTGATGGTTTGTGATAGTCATTATGGTGATGACAAAAACGATGGTAACGGTGATAACGGTCATTGTGGATATGACAATCATAACAGTGATCAAGGTAGTAGTTATGGTAATGATAATAATAGATGGTTAATTGATATATTTTAGAATGTGATTTCGAAGATTTTTTATATTTAATTTTTGTTTGACAAATCTTTTAAAGATTTGATAAATATATTACATTTTAATTTAAAAATTTTAAATATCTTAATATCAATGATCTATAATTATTAATCTTAATCTTATCATTATTATTAATTATTCTCATATTTTCATGTAACTAAATGTTCTCACCATATTCATTTTGTATACAAGTATATATATATGTATGTTTGACTTTGTCTTTTACATAAAAAAAAAAGATAAAAAAAAATAACATGATATGATATAAGTGTCAAAATAACATTGGCTCTTAAATATTATTGTTGTTGTCACATAAATTTATTTTAAACATTTGATATTGCTTATTCTTTCTCCTAAATTTCACCTCTCCTTTGATTTTAAAAAATAATAAGAAATAAAGTAAAAATAAAATAATGAATAAGAGAATTGAATAAACTTATAAATTTTTTATTATATCTTTAAAATTGTGTAGAGCATAAAAGTTCATTGTCATTTTAATGTATATCTAACCCTGCAAGTTTTTTCTCCTTGGGTTACTGCCAGCAGTTAGAAGTGACTAACACATTATCAATTAATCATTCTAGTTCCAGACAAAAGAATGACGTTGGTCAAAAATTCATGACTTTCCACTTTATTTCCTGTATTATTGTGTGAATTCAGTCCTTTCATCTCGACTACAGGCTAACGAGGAAAAAAATGACCTCTCACCTTGCAAAGAAGTCTGACCCAAGTGTGCGAGATTACATTAGTCAAAAAGTGCTGCAAATTAATGAAGCCTAGGAGATCCCAAACCCGTTTTAAATGCATTCAATCCATAAAAGCTGTGTAAACCATTCTAAAAGCTTAAAACATCTGTTACAAATGCTAGAAGAATTTGACTCTTCAATAGATGTATTTTGTGATTCACAAATTTAATTACTAAAATTATAATAAAACACATGTACGTGTATAATATTTAATAATATGTTAATAATAAAAGAGATATTTTATTTCGATGTACACATTTTACCTTTTAATTACTATAGATGTAACTGTATATTATCTTAGTTTCATTTCAACCTCCTCCCTCTCTTTCCCTATTATATTTTATGTTTTACTTTTTTTTAAAAAAAAAAAAAGACACATGGATAGACAGACAACACTAGATATCTGTCTTTCCACTAAAAACTATAAAGTTAAAAAAAATTAACCATTATTTTTTCAGTTAATAATTATAGGTAGCATCTTATTTTTTAAAATACATGTCTTTAAGAGATTCAAAATCACATTTACTTTCCTTAAAAAACAAAACACACATTTATTTACTAAATCATATTCTACATTATGAGATCCAAACATTACTCGAAAACAAAACCTGTGGATACATTTGAATGGATTAAAACAAAATAAGTACTTATTTAAACAGTCTTTAATATATTTAAAATAAAATTACACAATCATTATAAATTTTTTCAAACATTTTTAGTTAATAAACACTTTCTCTTTTTCTGAAAAATGAATAATCCGACAGTGCTTACCCCTAAAATGCTTATATTACTTGCATCTTATACTTTTAAAATATTTTTTTTAAAAAAAAATCTGCTTTTTCCAAAAAAATAGTTTTATCTGTTTTTTTTTTTAAATTTAAAACATTTTTTCAAAGTTTAAACAATCTGCCCATTGACACTACTTGATGTTCGTATTATCAACCCTTTTCAGTTTGAACTATCTTTATAAGGCTCCAAACAGAAAGAAAACGCAGAATGATAGTGAAGTTTGACACAATCGCAGATAACGTTAACATCTATTCCTTCCAATGTAATAGTAGTATCCAATAGTTTCAATAGCAATTCCCATTTCTCAGTTACATGTATAGATGGAACACTACTCTATTAGCAAGTTGTACAACTAAGTTAAACAACAGATAGATTACAACTTCCAAAAGAGGATGGAAAAAGAATGCTGCCACATA
Source organism: Pachyrhizus erosus (assembly GCA_026544285.1). NCBI lineage: Eukaryota > Viridiplantae > Streptophyta > Magnoliopsida > Fabales > Fabaceae > Pachyrhizus > Pachyrhizus erosus. The sequence goes on from JAMLFT010001336.1 coordinate 25,968, forward strand.
ACGGCCAGTTTGGGATGAAGCAGAGGGACAATTTCTAATTTAGGTTTTGAACTATCGCCTTCGTCTCAGTTTCAGCCATAATTTGAAGAATCAATGCCTTAACTATATGAATTTTAAGACTTGAACAATATTCAACCCTGCAATGCTCGGCCGATTGGTTCTTGGAAGTACTGAAGAGAGATAAAAATAGCTTCCTATTCAAAAAGATGAAAAATTAAGCAGTGACTTAAAACTGGATAGACAAGAATTTAATATAAGCAAATTAACTAGGGAAATATTAGGCAGATAATACCTCTGTTCGAATTGTTCGGCTCCCCTGATGTGGACATGTATTTAAATATAAATTGAATACATCCTGTGCATTTTTTCGCTGCAGAAAGAAAATTTATATGCAATACCATAGTTAATTTTTTCCTATGTAAACTCTAAAAAGAGTAAATACGTTATGAGGATATCCAATATTCCTCAATATTACAATCCATGTACAAGTTTCTTAATGCTGAATTAAAATGAAATTAGAACACAGATCATGACATTAAAACCTATTTATAGAATCTCTGATTGGCAGCAGTCTCACAATTACAACCATGTATAAATAACTAAAAGTAACTATTTAATATTAATACCTTCAAGTTATCATCTTCTTCAATACTCTCTTCCAACCCAGCCAGTCCACCAAAGGCAATCAATAAATGTCTACAAATTTAGAGAAATAAGCAATTTATAAATCAATTCAAATAAAAAAACTTTGCATCATCAGGCATATTCTTTTAAACTTTATGTCAAATTTAGTTAGTGAAGCTCAATACAATACATCAGCCAAATTTATAATTTCCAAAGTCAGTGTTATGATAATAATAAACCATTTTCCCAACACATCGAAGAACCCATTTCCAACACACAGCTGTATAGCATTTCCTGGTCATATTGATCCAGACTCCAGATTTTACAGAAGAGACAAAGTGCTTGATGCCTGTTATTGAATTGTTGACTTAAAATAACTTTATTGCCATGTGACTTAGGAGCAAGAGATAATTTGCAATCCTTACCCATTTAGATAATTATCATTTTAGATATATATAATGAACAAAAAGAAAAAAAAATTGTCGGAAGGGCTTTCAAAACCCGTGTTAGAATTATAAGCTCTTTCACTTAAAACAGCAACATAAAGAAGTTAAAATCAACACCTAAGCAATCTAACATAAATTATTTTGCAGCTGATGTTATAACACAATACCTGAAAGAAGGTATTTCAAGATCAGATGACTTAATAATCTGACCGTGCTCAGAGGTACCGATTATAAAATCATAGCCACCCTGTCACAATAACAAGTCAATAGAAAGGCTTGTGAGTAGAGTTAGGGTGGAACAACTAATACTGGAATAGGGATATTATAAGCCATGTTTTTATGTTGAGGAGGGGGGAGGAAACCTTGTATGCGCAATCCTTAAATACTGAGCTAATATTATGTGCATAACGCACTTGATATCCCCAATATGTTCCTTCTTCCCTAGGCTTAGATGACAAGACGACCTGGCGTGGTAAATCTAGATGAAGTACAACATTGCAGATCAGCTTAACATACAGAAAATGTTGAATGCATTAGGCACTCATAAATGTAATTTCTTCATTAATAGTTTAATATGTAATCAATGTGAAGTGATTCTTTTTAGGTTCATAATTATAGAACTTATGCAGTAATGCTGAGAAGCAATGATTTGACGTGAACATGATTTGACTGAATGAACACGACAACTTTTCATATTTCAATATATCTCACATGGATATTTAGTGATCCTCAAGCAATAATACGGGCATCACATGCTAAGCTTAGCAAACTAGTAATAGAAAAATGGAGAAATTCTGTTATGGAATTTAATTGAAAAAAATATCTTTTAAAACAAAAGGCCTAGGTTACCATTTGTGTTAGCACAAGGGACGCAAAAGAATAGTTCAAGATAATAATTGATAAGTAAATGTAGAATGGATGGCTGGAAAACCAAACCCCCAACCCCCTCCCCCCCCCCCGCATCAAAAAAAAAAAAAAAAAGAAGGAATAATGTCAGTCAAATAGAAATCTTACTTCTTCAATCAAGAAGAAAATGATATTTCATTTGACTAACATGAGAGGGCGATACATTGCAGGAGCTAGGGTATGACGTTATGACAATCATCATGACAACAGTCAAGTTTCCACAATAAAAAAAAGTATGGCATTGTTTTATCAAGTATCGCTAATATAGTATTTGTATGGTACAATTTCATCAAGAAAAGGTCATCAAACATCTTAAGCAGAACTAAATAAAAAAGACAAGCAAAGATCAACTCATTACCAGAATCTAAATTGCGGTTGGTACCCATGGCAACAGTAACTCTTCTTCCTGGCTCAAATATTTGGTCAACTATAACATTCTGCATATGTTGTGTACTGAGTCAGATCATACACAAATAAACTGAAGCCTATAACAACTATAACAAAAACTGGCCAAAGTGATTTAATCTACAACATATAATTAACAATCAACAGAGATTACAACTTGCAAATTAAAATGAAAGCGAAGGAAAGGATAAAGTAAGAGAAAAAGCTAATATCACGATGGTATTTCTAGGCATCATTGTTGAACTTGTGGTCAAACGCCAAAATCCAAACAACTCTGTGCAAAATATGAATGAAAATGCAGATAAAAGATTACATCTTCAGGGAGGATGTCATAACAAAAATGAAAGAAACAAGAAAGAAGGGAATAAAGGGACTAATTTTCCCTCCATCCCCAAACTAATAATAAAAGTATTAAAAAAAAGTTAAGCTTCGGGCCAAGTAATCTACAACATGTATGCCCATACCTTCACTAACCCAACATCAACTAGCATTGCCCCAGAGTTCGAGTCTCTTTCTTTTACTGTGACACCTATGAAGTTATTGCAATATATCAAAACCTGGCCATAATAACAATGGAGCAAAATAACAAACATGAAACAGCAATGCCAATGCTAAAAATGTTTCAGCTTTAACATTTTCTCTCTTTTTTTGTGTGTGGGTAAAAGAACAGCATAAAAGTTCAAATAAAGAGGATAAAATGTCCTTTTAAAGTATTTAGAGGGCACCAATACAATAAACATCATCAACCATCTAAAAACCCATTAGAGAGAGCCAACAGCACCAAATAACCAAGCATTATCCCACCAAGTGAGATAGAATAATGGATTAATCAGCACCGTTGAACTCCATCAAAGGCCAAAGTTGCAGTCAGAGTAAGGTCCTTTTTAATGGTTTCTCCTAAATTTTTCTTAGGTTTTCCTTTACCCTTTCTAACTGAACTTTCTCACCAGAGCCTGGCTTCTCACATGAGCAAACCACCTATGAACTCCTTTCATATTCTCATTATTAGGCAAGCTACTACACCTATCTCCAAAATAAATTCATCCCTAATTTTATCTTTTTCTTGTAGGTCCTCTCATTTACCTCAGCACTCTTGTCTCTACTGCCCTTATTTTTGCTCGTCAGTGATTCATTGCCCAACAGTAACTGTCATAGAAAATTTGGTCTTATAGTTGACTGGTAGAAATATCCTACATGTTTAATAGGTAATCTGCAAACACAATTTGCTCAACCAAATCCCTGCACAAACCATATATTTCGAATCTTTCCATATCTACCAATTATTCTCATGAAAGGACAAAACTTAGGTGCAATACCTAAGGTACTGCAGGTGTTGTTGTCAAATTGGACTGTTACTTTTACCTCAATAACCAGCATCACCTTTTAATGTTGCCCTAGTTATTGAGGTATTGCATCTAAGTTGATATCCCTTGGGAAAAGCATATCTTCAGGAATAGATAGTAGAGGCATATGGAAATATTAATGATATCCATGGATTAATTTTTTTTAAAATTCATCATTAAGTTCAAATGGCAATCTAAAAAGTGTGGCAACAGGGGCATATGGAGTATTAAATAGAAGAAATGCTTTGCCCCAAATATAAAGGTTCTATATTGGCATTGCCAATCTGTCCTATCCGTTACTAATGCACAGGTGATAAGTTACAATCTACGGTACAAAAGCCAACCCACACAAGTATGGAAACTAAATAATCCTCTGCAAAATTTCTTCTAGAAAAAAAAAAGTACATTTTCATCTACTACAAGAAATGACGTTAGAAATTATACTAGAATACGAAGGCCTACCTTCTCTATATGGACCCCACTCGTGTTTGCGCAAATGGTGTGGTGCATCAAGGGGTGGCAACAGGCCCTGCAAACAAAGTGCAATACACATAACTGAAGTCAAGCATGTACTAACACTAACAGTCAACAAAACTAACAGATTTCAGTAATGCAAAGCAAGAAGCAAGTTAGTGAATTGTGTTCCAACCACAAATCTTAGGCTGTTATGCATTGGAAAGAGAGCCTTCCTTAAATACTGAGGTGTCTCGAGGTACTGCAGGATTCGCATCAGAAAAGCAGCACCACTTTCATCATCTGAATTATCCAGCACGGAAGCATTATCTGGGTTACTTTTATTGTCAAACACAACCACCTATGTATACAAATAACAATTGCCTATATCAGCCAAAAATTCCCAATACCAAGAATAATAATAACAATAATGATGATGATAATAATAAGGTTTAATTAATCATCTAGTGCCTATACTTGAGACAATTTTTTGTTTTAGTCTTTTTACTTAAAAACTATGTTTTAGTCGTTGTACAAACAATTTTTTTTTTTCACGTTTTAGTCCCTGTTGTTAGTTTTCTGGGGGTGTAAAACTGTCACAAAGTGGAGGCATGAGGATTAAAACGTAAAAAAATTGCACAGGACTAAAACGTAGAGCATTCATTCAGGTGTAATACGAAAAGTCAGAGCAGAGCAGGTATAGGGACTAAAGGATTAACTAAAACTAATAATTATAAGCAAGATGTGAAAATGTACAGAGCACATAAGCTTTAGCAACCTCGTTGATTCGGAAAATGGTTGCGGCACGAGCAATTTGACCAGCCAACTGAAAATGGAAAATAATAATATTAAATAAAAGGGAATGTTGAGAAAATGGAATAAGGGATCTTGAATTGGAGGGTGCCCTACCCGGGTAGCGAGGTCGAGAGTTTGAACGTTGTCAATGATGGAAGCAGGCACGGCTATGGTGACTGTGGGTATTATCTTCTTATTCTTCTTCTTAAGTTTCTTCTTATTGTGAGAATCGTCGCTGTCGCCATTGTTGGCGTTGAGTTCCGGTTCAACCTCGGCCTCTGTTGTATGCTTCTTGTTCTTCTTCGCCATTCCTAGGACTGGGCTTTCCTTCGATGTAGTCGGAGGGTTTTCGGAGCTCCTTTTCTGCTTATGTTCACTTTTTAAATAGTACTTTACAAATAATGAAGGTTAAGGGCTGTTTGGGTCCCTTTTAATTGTAAGTTTTTTAAATTTTAAAAATAATTATTATTATTTAGTTTCTTTTACAGAACTAATTCTTAGTTTTAGTATCTAAAATCTTAAAATTAATTTTTAAAATATAGTTATAGTTTTAAAATAAATTTATTTTTAATATTTT
>JAMLFT010001337.1:0-31514 GCA_026544285.1 Pachyrhizus erosus
AAATAAATTTATAAAAATTTAATATTTTTTAATGTATATTATTTCAATATTTATAATTAAAAAAAAAATTATAATATGAATAATAACTTAAAAAATTATGATTAAAAATAAAAATAAATTAAAACTTATCCTCACGATATGACATACAAATTACAATAAAATAATATTATTTTATTATCAAAATGTCAAATTAAAAGAAATATCAGTTAACAAATATTTGGGATAAGCATGTAAAAATGTTCCTGACGTCTTTTTCCTCGAAATCTCCCATAAGATTAATTATTTATACATTCTCTTTATCAATTTTTTATAAATCTAGGTAATTTATTTCAAACATCTATCATCTTAAAAGAAAAAAAAAAGTTATAAATAAAAATAATTAAAATAAAAATATAAAGAGAAAAATAAATAAAAAAACATAATAAAGATCGAGAAAAAAATTAATACAATGCAAAAAAAATTCAAAAATGAAAAATTATATATAAAGAAAACATTTTCAATATATATAGGTATATAAATATTAATTAACTAAAGTTTCAATATTTTTCTTAATTTGAACGACAATTCTTTTTGACAAATCTCTTTCAAATAATTTTATATAAAATAATTAATAAATTTAAATATATTAATAGATAATATATTCAAATAATTAACATAACAATATTAATAGACTTGCACAATTTCCTTTTTTGATAATTATAAAATAAATTTGTTAAAATTATTCATACTTTTGGTGAAAAAAATTATCTACAATCTTCTCTCTAACAATATATATATATAAATTATTCAGTAACTAATAGATTTAAATATGGTAATAGATAACAAATTCAAATAATTAACATAACAATATTAATCGGCTTGCACAATTTTATTTTTTAATATTTATAAAATAATTGTCAAAATTATTCATATTTTAGACAGAAAAATTTATCTATAATTTTCTCTCTCTAACAATAATTTTGTATATATTAATAAATATATTAATGGATACTGTTCAACCTGTGCTTTTTGTTTTATACAAATCATTTCTTTTATTTTTACATTATATTTATTTAACTGATGACGATATATTTTTTAAAATATTTGTGCTAATAGAAATTTAGTATCATAACATTTTTATAATTGAAACATTATATATGTTTCGAAAATATATATTTTTTTGTTTTTTATTTATTTAGTGGGTTAGCTTTTAAATTACCCGTTATATATATATATATATATATATATATATATATATATATATATATATATATATATATATTTAAAATTTAAATCAATTTAATCCAACATACAACTCATTAATAAGGTTTTAAACCTATTCTTAAAATAGGTGCAACTTAAGTTCGTTTTTTTTTTTTTACGAAGTTGAATCTAGATTGAGTTAATTTCACCTGTTTTTATTCCTAAAATTTTACAGATATAGTTAAAAAAAAATTAAAATTATACAGTATGTAATTAATTTTTGTGAAGTAAATTTTAATTATTTTTTGTCATTGTTAAGACTTTTTTTTTTTTTTATAAAATCACTCCAAAAATTTTAGTCACCCTCAAAACCTCACCTAATTAATTAGAAACATCCACATCAAACTTATTGAAAATTAAGACTACAATCATATGGATTGTAGAAGAGATAGGCATATAGTACAATATAGCAAGAAGATTAAAACATCAAATCTCATTTCAATTGGGAGACAAAGCATAACACAACACGAAGATGGATATACTCAGTTCAGAGCAGCTTCAGTTTTTCAACTCTCAAGGTATTCTTTTTGGATTTGACCATAATTTCTAGTCCTCAACCAATCAAATCTCAATTCTGTAGTACTATGTGTATAGGTTATCTTGTGCTTGAATCGTTTGCAAGTGATGATGAGATTGAGTCCATGATGAAGAGGATGGAGCAGTTGGTGGATGAGTTTGATCCTTCTTCCACCGCCTCTATTTTCTCCACCAAGAACCAGGTTGCTCCTAAGTCCTAACATTTTGTGTTTTCCTCATAGTTTTCATTTTGAAGTTGGATTATTTTTCTGTTCTCTTACTCTTGCTCTTTTTTTTTTCTTCAGCAACAGTTGACTGATAATTACTTTTTCGACAGTGTGGAGAGGGTCTCTTTCTTCTTCGAGGGTATTTTCAAATACTAATCTTTTCAGTTTTTGTTTAATTGGGTTCCTTTTAGTTTGACCCTTTCTCTGTTTCACTTTTGATAGAGAAAGCATTTGGTGATGATGGTACATTAAAGCAGCCGAAGCAACTCTCCCTTAATAAAGTTGGTCATGGTGAGCCTTTTATATTTTGATATTTCATCTCTCACTTTGAAGTTGAAAGGAATAAAGGATAAAACTTAGATGCAATTGTTTATATGCTTTTGGTGTTATAATCCAATCAGAATTACAGTTTCATCTAGATAATCCTCGTAATGAAGGTTGGAATGAACGGTTTGTATAGAGAAACTTTAACTTTAATTGGAAAACAACACTAAAAACATTTAAGAGACTGCACGTATGTTTTGAGCAAGTAGAAATGGGGTATTCTCTGTTCATATTTTAAACTGCGTCATGGACTAGTTGCAATCCCTCATATTGTGGGAAATAGCTGAAAAATGTGGCCAATGCATTTGCGGAAACTTCAAAATCTTGATGTTACGGTTGAAATTGTGGTTGTGGACCATTTTTCAAAACCTTGGTTCACATATAGCATATAGTAGAATTAGTTAGTTTAAGACAGTGGGGACGCTACTTTCCTCAGTGTGTATAACTTTTTTGTCCTAACTTTGATGGAGTGGAACCACCTGAGCTGTTGTGCTGTCTGGTGAATGCACGAGCTTGAGAGTAGCATTGTTCCTTCTGAATTGATTTGATTTCCTTTGAATCTAACTTTTTTTTTTGGCTGGTGGTGTGCGGTGATATTATGCAGCCCTTCATGAGATTGAGCCAGCATTCAAGAAGTTTTCTTCTTCTGAGAAAATTTCAAGTTTGATGCACTCCTTAGGATACAAGAGACCTGTAATCATGCAGTCCATGTATATATTTAAGGTACATTTTTTTCTTGTCTTTGTGACATCCAGTTGCTCATCATCTAGTTGAAATAACTTAAGTTCAATACTTTAATGTGTTGTGGCATTATGTATGAGCAATAGATATCTGAATTGGTTGGAGGTCATGTATGTGTTCTTTTTCTTTCCTGGTTTGAGGGGGAAGGGAGAGTGGGGGTAAGGGGATTGTGTGATTTGGTTCTTTATATTTGTACTCCAATTTGGCAAATGCACTTTCCTCACTTTAATATTGTTACCTGTGACTGTTACTTTAATTTTCAATCAAACTGGTGTATGCTTGAAAACTGTAGTGTTATAGTGGTGTAATGCATGGGAATCTTTAGTATTGAGTCATTCACTGGAGAATAGAACTTATATATTTATTCCAAAATGGCATATATCTTGTTAAGTGTTGAATGATTCTTGAATTTAGGTTCTGTTGTTATTCAGATTAGTTAAAGTTGATTTTGATTTACCATGTAAGTTTGTTTTTTATTTTCATACTTTTGAATTTGATATTATTTTATGGTCTTCTGGATACACTATGGATATATTTTGGGTTGGTTATTTCAACATTGCTATGGGTGGAACTTGAAGACCCACCATTTTTTTTTTTAATGTTAAAATATTAAAGCTGGTTGAAATTCTTTTTTAATCATGCTATAAGCCTATAACAAGTATTTTTGTGCTACAACCTGTTTTTTCTGGAGTTTCATATGCATGCTGTGATTTTTCTTTTTGAAGTGCATTAAAATGAATGAGCAAAACCTTGTGTTTCTTTGGTCTCAGCTTGGCTAGTTCAGTTATATACTTCTCTGACTGATGGAAGCTGCTATTATTGTTTATTTTTATGCATAAAAGTTGGCTTGTTTTAAGTATTTGATGTTTCAAATGTGAGAAAGTAAAATTGCAGATATGGTTATGTGCAACTTTTTTATGGCCAAATGGAATGTCAGTATAGAAGTATTTGATGCCTGCTCATTATTATTACTCATTACCACATTACCTGATCATGAAATATTGATTAACAGCAACCAGGTATTGGGGGTGAAGTAGTGCCACACCAGGATAACTCGTTTGTTTATACTGAACCGCAAACGTGTACAGGGTTGTGGCTGGCCATAGAAGATGCAAGCATATTAAATGGTTGCCTTTGGGCAATTCCTGGATCTCACAAAAGTAGACTTTCCTACCTTTTGGTTTATTTCTTACCTGTATCATTTATCCCTTGGTTGGTTCATCTTATCTAATCTTTTTTCTTTTCTTTTTAATTCTATGTTTGCTGTAGATGGGCTTGTTAGGAGGTTCTTAAGAGATGAAAATGGTGTCAAATTTGATCGACCGCCACCATCTTATAATAAAAAAGATTTTGTTCCTATTGAAGTAAAAGCTGGATCTTTGGTTGTCATCCATGGTGATCTTATCCACCAAAGGTTTGTTAAAACTATTCTCTCCAGATGATGTGCATCATGAAGTATACGAAGAAAGTTGCATTTGAAGGTGAATTCCTAATAATTCATTCTTGTCTGCTTTTCATGTGAATGACAGCTTTGAAAACCAGTCTTCAAAATCAAGACATGCCTACAGCTTGCATTTGGTGGACACAGTTGGCTGCAAATGGGCACCAGAAAATTGGTAAGTTTAGATCATGGGAAGAATTTGTTTATTAGCACTTTTCCACCTTTAGGAGCTTAGTTATCATTGAAAGGTTATTTACTAAAAGATATCTCTGATTTATATGATCATATTATTAATAATACACCATTCAAATCTTGATTGAATCTCTTAGATCTGACCACTTTAATTTCTGTCTGAGTTTTGTGTGTTTATTATTCTTAGCCTTCTACTTTTGTTAGAGTTTGCGTCATTTTTGCACTGATGCTTGTACCATCTGTTCTAACTTCTAAGTCTTCCTTAATTAATCACAATAACTGACACATGCAAGTGCAAAAAAAAAATGTTTGTTTTATGAAAAAGATATAATTTGCCAAATATCACAAGTGTAATTTGAACTTGTCACGTGTCCTAATTTTTGGGTGGATTCTGCTAAACACTTGCTTCTTTCTGTCAATTTTTTTTTCAGGATCAGACGAAAAGTGGAGCCAGAACCACTTTTTGTAAGCTGACCATCTATAATCGCTATTTATTTTTAATCTGAAATTTGCAAATTGAGAGAAACGGTGTAATAATGTTCAATTTGGAAGATTAAAAAGTTGTAATAATGTCAAACCCGTTTGTGTTGCCACTGGACACGTCTTTGGGTTTGGCATATGATAATCAGAATTTGATAATTTATAATTTACTTAATTGTACTTTTAGTTTCTCAAATTTTACATTTGTGATAATCTTAGGATTCTAATTGTACAAATTAAGTCCTTCACATATCATTTATGTTATAATCAAGTCCTTTTATTAGGATTACATTAAATATTTAACAGAGTTTTTAATGTCATGTTAATGTAGCGATATTAAGTGGTCATCTAAAATAATAATAATAATTTATAAAGTGATGTAGGTGATAATTAAATTTATTATTTTTTATTCATTCACTCTTAATTCAACCATTGCACTAACTTTTTATTGGAGATATATATAAAACTTATGACATATAGCTTCAAAATAAAATCTAAAGTGAAATTTGAATTCTGATTTAGTAAATTTATAATTTTAATTTGGTTTGATGCAATTTTCTTTTATTAAAAATATTGTGCCTGTTGTTTGATTTTTTATTTATTGTATTTTGCATTAAAAATTAGATTCGTGAGTATTCTTTTAAGAATTTTCTATTTGCAGTTTTTTTACCAATTTTCATATTGCAATAATTCATATTTATTAACATATTTACATGATTATTCGTGATTTTTTGTGCAAACTAATAAGCACACTAATTCTTAATTTATTAATAATATATATATTATTATAAAGTATAAGTTATACTATTATATATATTGAATAGTTATAATTTTATTTGTAGTTTAAACTTTTTTAATTTATACATATAAGTATTATAAAATTCATATATGTTAACAAGAAAGTTGGTTTAGTGGTTGAATCATTTATAAATAAGTGAAGAGTAATGAGTTCAATTTTCAATTAGCAAATTCTTTTATTATTTTAACTTGTTTCATTTCATCAAATCATCTTGACTTCATCTAGCAAATGAATAAAAATTATTCGTCTCTAAAATTAATTAAAAAATTAAAATTATAAGTATCCTAAAATATATTTTTATAAAGAAAGTTAAATAACTTTTTGGTCCCTATCAAATAAGGTGATTTTTATTTTAGTTTTTAAATTTTTTTTTGTTAATCTTTTAAAGATTTAAGAATTTGATTTTAATTAATACTTTCAAATGATAACGTTAACTAATAGCATAATAACAATTTTAATAATCTAATAACTTATTATACCTTTAGGAAGTTTAACACATGTAACTTTTTTTTTAAGTTGTGTTGTTAATATATGTTCAAAATAGTTAATAACATTAAGTTATTTAACAGGAATTTAAAAATATATTGACAAAAAAATTATAAGTGACTTGTGTCAATCTTTTTCATTATGTAACAAGTTAATAAATTGTTAATATGTTGTTACACTTTTGTTTAACAATATTTTTTAAAAATAAGAACTAAAAGTAAAAATAATAATATTTAAAAAATTAAAATAAAAAATCTCCTAATTTCAAGAATCAAAATATTATTTAAATAAAAAATAAAATAAAATATTATTTAAAAATAATATATAAATATGCCTATTTTTTTTTTTCATTTTTCAGCTACTTTAATAAATAACGTTACTAAACATTTACGATTTAATAAAATAATTTTTCAGCTTCTAGCTAATTTTCAGCTACTAACTAATTTTCAACTACCCATTAGCTTTTCAACTTATACCTAGATTTTCATCTAATTTTGTCAAACTTAACTTTAATCATTATGTTTAATATCATATTAAATAAACAAATATTATATTAACTATTATAAAATAATAGATTATATTTATTTAAATCATAATATAAAAGTATAAGAGTTTAATATTTATTAGTCTTGATAATGTAAAATAATTATATATTGTCAATCAATCATAAATAATGATTAGTATGACTTTTAAGATAATTATTATAAAAGTGAATATTTATCATATATGATGATTTATGATTGAATAATCTATAAAATTATTTTATAATATTAACTCATAGTCTATTTTTTCAAAGTGTAATGTACTTCAATAATTTTATTATAAATATAATTTAAAATTTTAATAAACACATCAACTTATTATTCACTTATTATTTTTAAAATGATGTCAAGCCTATCCTAATGATTGAATCTATCACGCTATTAGTTATTGGACCATTATTTGACTCTCACAAATGTTTAATCTTATAGATTTTATAAAATTGAATTATATCTATAATTTATATTATAAAATTAATTAAAATCAATATTACAAAATTATATTTATTCATAATTAATTTTGTTAATATTCATCTAAACATGCATTAAAGACTTAGTCAATTCACTCGAACTAATAATATAATAGTGCTACGTTAAATTAATATAACAACTTAGAGTTTGGCACTTATTTTAGAAGATACTTTTTAATTTAATTGTTAATTGAGTTTTTACATTTATTTGTATTATAAAGTTGGCAAAAATGAACCGTAAGATATTATTTCCACATTAGGCAATTTTTTGCATTTAGTTACTTTCAGAAATTTTCTGCACAGCCACAAAGTCACCTGATCAGAGTTCGCGTATTCCTTTTTTTATGGCAAAATATAAAAACAGAGGAGACTTAGAAGCCTATAAGAAAACAGATCTGAGTTAAATCAATTCTTAGAGCATCCACATGAAAAACAGAAATAAAATCAAACATATGATAATTTATGTCTTTTTTCATAACATGTTTAGCCAACCTATCTGTCACTTAATTTGCTTCTCGTAGCAAAGGATTCCACGTGATATGCCTTCCATCAGAGTGAATAGCATGAATTTCATTAATCAGATTATAAAAATCACATTGCTAGCTGAGAATTTGAATCCACACTTATATCTATAATCCCACAACAATCTAACTTTAGACTTATAAAAATAGTTTTCAATACCGCTACTAGCACCGAGGAGGCTTCCCAGTGTGGTCACAGATAACACCACCACAAGTCGACTTAAGGACCTTTCTAGACACTGCTCCATCACAATTTATTACAATCTGACATGAATTACAAAAAATCCATCTAATGTCTACAATATTAGTTGGTTAGAGCTAATGTTCAATAAAAAAAATATTTTACTCGCATCATAAACTTGAGCTAAGTCACAAATCTTTCGAATCACCTCATGAATAGGCCAACGAATATTTTGAAAAGCGACAGATTTCCTTCTCCACCAAATAAAGCTTAAAATGATTCCAAATTAAGGATACCATTTAACTCCATTAACCAGGCGACTTAGATAAATTTTGATGCATCCAATTCTTCCAATGATCTATAGAATAAAAGTCACCCCATAATCTGTTGTAATAAAATACTGCTAAACCAACTTAGTATCATAACAGTCTCTAAACAAATGCATCAAAGACTCCTCACTGGATACATACATAGCACAACCATCTGGAGAGCTAAAACCAATACGCCTCCTTCTAGCATTTTCAAAACACATTCATGACACAACTTCCAAATAATATAACAAGAGAAATTACACAAGCTGCAAGCGAAGGAATGGTGGCATGATTTTCATCTGTGTCGTCATCTCTTCCAATATTTTGGAAGTTGAAAAACGGGGGCAACTGACACAAATTCTGAAGAACCATTGTTAGTATTTAGGATGCTATTTTTGGTTGTCATAGGGAGCTTGTGTTGGTTGACAGGGATTTTTTTTCTTAAAAAAATGTTTACTTGAGGTTGATGTGGTCTTTTGTAATTAATACAGAGCTAATGGATTCAATTTATGGCAAATGTGTTTTTGCTATATTTGGATCCATATTTACTTTGTTAATATTTAATGAGTTATTAATATTTTTATTTGTTAAATATTATTTAGTTATAGTTCTTGAGCATTTCACGAACCCACAGAAAGCATCCATGGACAACCGTCCATCCCTGGATGGTTGAACCTAGAGAACCTGAGGTTATTTATTAGATTAACTATATTTGTGGTGCTCCAGAATGAAAGTCTTCAGCATTAGAAAGCCGCCTAAATTAAAGATCCCCTAATCCGCCTTAATTGCAGTCTCTTTAAGGATTACCTAAATTGTAATTTCTAAGGTAGTGATTTAGTCTTACATTAGGATAGTTTTAAATTACATAACGTTTATAAAAGTAAATGGTTATACAATTAACCTAAGGATGATGTAAAAAGGTAATTTCTAATCCTATTGGGAACGAAAATGACGAACCACCAAGGTGAATTATCCTGATTACTAGATTGGTTTGTATAGTCCAGAATGGTGAGGGAAAATGCTAAACATTCTTAAGCTTTACAGCTGTTAACATTTTAATGGTCCAAATTGAGACCACAGTCAACCCGTCAATTAGAGGGTAGTGCAAATTTTGAAGACCTATTAAATCTATTAAAATGCTTCACAATAACCATTTGCCGCACACTCCATGAATGTTAAACTACTGCCACAGGCTAAGTAACCGTTAAGATGCTATCACATGAACAATGAATGGTATGCATAAATAAGAATGGTAGTCTTTACTGTGCGAGACGAAAATGTGTTAGCCTCCCAGCAAATTTCAGAAATAAATAAGAAATATATATAAAATCTGAATAATGTGTTTCTTACCAACCTACACTACTCAAGTAGGATTTTGTAGCCATCTTGTCAAATATCCAAATCCAAAGTTCCTAGCCTGAAACATATTACAGTCTATTCACTATATATGTAACAAGAAAGTACTCATGTCAACGCTACAACAAGGAAGTACTCATGGGATTGGCGAAGAAATGCTCTCGGCAAGTCAACTTTGGTTGACTGGATTTGCTTCTGATAAGATCCTGAAGTATGGAGGGTCCCCCGTCAAATATATTTTGATGCATCTTCTTCACAATTAGGTGTTTATCCAGAACCATTAGTTCCAAGAGAGTTCTACAGTTCTGTCAGAAACACAAATCAGCATATACGCTCAAAACCAGCATACAAAACACAGGGTAACCCAGACAGTGACAGCATTAATATATCAACGTTTAGGCACACAATCGCCAGATGATAAAAATAACAGCATAAAGCATTGCATAACGCAAATGACCTATCATATTACGCTTCTTAACTTCTATCTGATAAATGACATTATAATAAATTAAAGTTATTCATTGAGAAACTTATAGGCTTGCAAAATCCTAGGCATGAATCTTCTCTAGTTTCATAATATACATAGATCCTCCCTGTCAGCTTCTTTTCACCTTGTATGGAAGGATAAAATCTGTGATTGCAAAATACAGAGAGGGGCGAGTGTAGGAATATATTTTGCAAACCATTGGAGGTTTATTGCATAATTTTAAACTAGACAGGTGGAGGCATACTCAGCCGGTCTTGAATATAAGCAAAAATAATTGATTCCCACCAACTAAGAAAGTTAGCAACATTTAATTGCATCAATCTCAATTGAAAACTAATTTTTTCCTTAAACTGCCTTATGTTGAAACTGATATAAAAAATAAAAAAAGGTCATTGGAAATAAAACTCCAATTAAATGAAAGATATTATGGAGATAGTAGTATTAAATAATGTGAAATTAGTTGAAATTTGGTTATATTTGAGACCAACAAACATGATATCTTTTTTTGCTTATATTTGAGACCGGAGGGAGTATGTCAATAATAAGGAATGCTAATGACACTTTTTTTAACACTCTAATTGGTTGGAATTTATTAAAAATAATCAATTTTGGTAAAACTTCTCATTTAATGATTTTCTCTCCTTATTTACATATGAGACTCACAAAAGTTTGTGATTTCTATTGCCTCCGTTCGTTTTTATATATATTTTAAGGTTTCTATGTAGAAACCAAGAAATGTAGTAAATTTTCTGGATTCTAATAAAATAATTGTAGAATTTTCTATTTTGTCCTTTTTCATTTCTATTCCACAATAAATGCATGTGTAAAAGTAAGAAGTGTAATTGACAAGAAAGTAATTAATGTTACATTAAACTTTGAAAATGACAGATAAAAAGAAACAAAAAATTTTAAAAAATTCGACAGGTAAAAACGAACAAAGGGAGTAATAAATCTCAACTAATCTCAGAGTGTTAGAAAGAAAGTGTTGCTAGCATCCCTCTTTACCTCAGGAAAAGGATCATTCATTCAAACTTTAAAAGATTCTTTAAGAAAAAAACAAATGAAAATAAGAGTCCAGAAAGTTCAGAATAGAAATCAGCACGTGACTAAACAAGTGACTATCAATTTCAGAATAGAAGTGCAGAATTTTGAAATTTTGGTAGAATACCTGTGGATTCAACACGTGCATGTGATGTAGAATATCATCCTAACACATAAAAAAGGGAATCGTCAGTGAATTTTTCCATTTCCTAATGAAGAATTAAAAGTTGTGAAACTTGATATGCACTCCACCTCAAGTTTTTATTTATTATGTAATCACTCCTATTTTTAAGATAACTGCCATCAGCCTGCATAACAACTTCTGTTTCAATATTTTTCATTATAATATTTAAAGTTGATTCATCTGCAACTAGTAGTTTACCCCTGTTATTACATAACCACTGTTTTTCTTTCCATTTTGCAAATAGATAATGATGCAGGATCAGGGGCAATAACAAAGGAAACAATTAGCAGCATGCATCAAATTATCAAAACTTGAACTCTTCACTTCTTGTATTTAGAATAAAATCTCGCTGTATACTTATTAGGATAGATTTATTTTCTTTCCTACTTTCCCTATTTCCCCTTTTATGTTTAGTTTCCTTATTTTCATTAATAGGTTTAATTGTTTAACCTATAAAAGGGGCATTAGAGCATGTATTGCAAAGACAAATATATTCAGTTATCTTTCTTTTAAGTCTCCTAAATACTCCCCATTCAAAAAAAGGGAAACCTACTAACAACAATTAGAAAGCAATGAAATCAATTTGTAACTAAAAGGATAAAATATAATTTGTCTTTTATGTTTAATTGAAGTCTTAGTTTTGTCCTTTCTCTTTTTTGTTCTCTGCTATTTAAGTGTTGGAGGTTCATGTACGGGTTGGGTCACGAATTCTAATTTTTAAATTCATTGACCTGCGAATCCAATTCATTGACTTGATAATTATTAAAATTATTTATATATATATATATTAAAATAAAAAAATATTATTATTAGTTTCTTTTCCCCGTTTTTTTTGACATAGGTGGCAGCAATAACTAATTGTAGTAGTGGCTAGGTTTATTTGATGAAACACAAAAGATGAAAATAGGGAGGCATTAAAGTTGCAAAAGGTGATTTTGCCTAATTTTACTTGAAATCTACACATATAAAGAAAGGTGAGGCAATCTACAACTCTTACATGAAACCCCAAACCCAACACAAACCCCTATTACGTAAACACCTCACCCATCTTTGTGTAACACCACTAAACCCCACCATTTTGTTACCTTCTGAAAAGACTATTAGTTGTTGGGTGTACATAGTGAAGATTGAACCTAATGAGCACATTGATCGTTATAAAGCTCGATTGGTGGCGAAAGGCTAAACTCATATTTTTGGTATCAACTATGGGGATACCTTTTCCGCTATGACCAAAATCACCTCTGTTTGAGTTTTCCTTGTCATGGTTATCATTCGTCATTGACCCCTTCATCAACTAGACATTAAAAATGTTTCCTTCCATGGTGAATTGCTTGAAGTGTACATGGATCAGTCACCAGGTTTCATTGTTTCTAGGGACTCTCGATTTGTTGATTTTGTCGTCCTCTTTATGGCTTGAAACAATCTCCTTATGCATGGTTTGGCCATTCTAGCTCTTGTATGCTCCAATTTGGGATGACTCACTATGAGGCTAATCATTAGTGTTTTCCCTCCATTCTTCATTTGGCTTATGCATCTACTTAGTTGTCTATGTTGATGACATTATCATTACTAGCAATGACTCTAACGATATCCTTCGCCTCAATTTCAAATAAAAGGCTTGGGTTTGCTCAAATACTTCTTATGGATTAATGTTTCTCAGTCCTCAATTAGCATCACCATTTCCCAATGCAAGTATGCTCTAGATATCTTGACAGAGACTGGTATACTTGATTGTCAATCCAGTGATACTCTTATGGATCCTAATGCTTGGCAGGTTGTCTTAACTACCTCATTGTTACAAGACCTTACAACACATTTGCAATCAATATGGTTTGTCAGTTTTTAGATGCTTCTTATGATAGTTTTTGGGATGTTGTAATGCACATTCTTTGATACATCAAGAATGCACCAGGATGTGAATTGCTATATGAAGACAAGCGGTTGTTTGTTACACTGATGTTGATTGTGCAGGGTTGCCAATAGATAGAAGATCCACTTCTCACTATTGTTTTCTCATTGGAGGGAACTTGATCTCATGGAGAAACAAAGTTGAGTACCGTGCTATGGCAACAACCACCTACGAGCTTACATGGCTTAGGCAACTTTTCCCACAATTAAAATTTGGAGATACTAGGGATACTAAACTAGTGTGACAATCAAGTTGTACTCCATATTGCATCAAACCCGATTTTTCATTAGTGAACTAAACATTTAGAGATTGATTGTCACTTTGTATGAAAGAAGGTGCTCTTGGGATAAATCATCATTGCCCTATCAACTCTAATGACCAACAGGTAGACAAGTTCACTAGATTCCTCAAGGGCACTCGAGTTGGTGATATTTTGCTTCATATGATATATATGTTCCAGCTTGAAAGGGAACGTTAAAATACTATTATTAATTTAACATTTATTATTTGATAACAATTAAGGATTTAGTCATCATTACTTTGTATATTGATTGATCTCATGTAATCATGTTTGATTCTATTTTATTAGTATAAATACATATTATGTGTGGTCATTAGACACACAATAACAACAAAGTCTTATCTAGGTGAGGTCGGCTACATGGATCACACGACGCTATTTGACACGATTATAAACCAAAGTTTCAAAAATATTAAGTTTAAGATCTCCCTTAATGATATCTTCCAACGTCCTTTTTGGTCTCCCTCTTCTCCTTTTCCCCAAACTAAACATGCAATCTACTTTTCTAATTGGTGCTTCTTGTGGCCTTATTTGTACATGTCAAAACCACCTTAATCAATTTTCTGTCATCTTTTCCTCAATGGGTGTGACATCAATTTTTTCCCTTAAAACTTCATTTCATATTCTATCTCTTCTTGTATGACCACACATTCATCTTAGCATTCTCATTTTTGTTATTCTCACTTTTCTCTCATGCTGTCTGTTAAAGTCCAACATTCACTACTATATAGTACAACTAGACGTATAGCTAAAGGATAAAACTTGTCTTTGAGTTCAATAGATACTTTACAATTACAAATAACCCTCAATGTCTTTCTCCATTTAAGTCATCCTGCTTGTATCCTATGTATAACATCCTTATTAATTTCTCCATCGTCTTATATGCAAAAGGCATGCAATTAGGGATAATCTTTTGTATGTCCTTGATAATCACATCTAAAACTAGGTTAAACAAGGACTTAAAACTGAGTCTTGATGTAAACCTATCTCAATAGGAAAGTCCTTAGTTTCACGTCTTAAAATTCTCATACTAGTAGTTACCCCTTCATACATCTCTTGTATAACTCGAATACAAGTCATGTGCATGCTTTTTTTCTCCAAAGTCTTCCATAACACTATTCTTGAAACACGACCATAAGCTTTTTCCAAGTTAACAAAAACCATGTGTGAGTTATTTTCCTTACTTTTGTACCTTTCCATCAACTTCCGTAAAAGATAAATAGCTTCTACTGGAGATATCCCTGACATAAAAACAAATTTATTTTCTGCAATCCTTATTTTTATTCTTACAATTACAGTAGATAATTCATACAATAAGAAATAAAATATCTTCTATTTATGTATAATGTAATTAACCTATATAACCATGTATTTGTTGTGTATTCAAACATACAGTTTTCAGTCAATTATCCCTTTGTTTCTCTTATTTTATCACGGTATCCAAAGGTTGATAGAGTGATCTTGAGAATTGTACTAGTGTCCCCGAAGATAAATCTTTGGCAAACCGTGTACAACTTCAATTTATCCTTCTGCTCATCACTCATTTTCTAGAGAAGAACTTTTTGGTTGTCTTCCTTTGTTGTCGGTTGCTGCCATGTTGCCAACGAGTTTTTCAACCAGACCACCATCATTAGGATTGAAATCTTCTAATCTACCTATCCCTGGAGTTACAGCTCCAGCATTCCATTCACATGCTTTTAGGTGCACATTTTTCACATGCCAAACAACACCTCCTATTGGCACATCCGGCCACCTCTTCTGTTACCATTTCTAGTACTAGGCTCATTGGATTAAGGCACACAAAGCCTAGTCGACTTCAAGCCATTTTAGGATTAATTTGTTTATTTGGCCTTATTTTTTGCACTTTCAGTTATTGTTTTGTTTCCACTAGCCTATCTTTGTCCTAGATGCATAGATCCATGTTATTGTCCTAGATGCACTGGCCTTGTCTTTTGTATTAGATGCACTAGCACCGACTTTGTCCCCAAATGCATTAGCCTCATCTATGTCTCAAATGCATTGGCTCTATTTATGTCCCAGATGCACTAGCCTTATTTATATCCTAGATGCTTGATCTCATCTTTGTCCTAGAAGTAGTAGACTTAATTTCAAGTTTAAATAATTTGAGTCTCCAACATTATTGGTTTGAAGCTTCTAATATGGTTTCAAGAACAGACCTTACTTTACTTGTCATGAATTTTCTCTCTTGTTGATAGTCATTTCAACTATTTGGCTAAGTTATTTTGTTGTAGCAAATTTCTCTAGCTTCTCCACTATCCCTAAGTTGTCTTTCAAACTTTTATTTTTTTATGGAACTCATTTTTTTTATGCTTTCTATTTATTTGTTGGAATAAATTATTTTCTAATAACAATCTAAGAGCTTAATAAGCTTCAACTTGAGGAAAAGTGCTGAATATCAAAGTACAACATTCCGATTTGTTAATAATAGCAGTTTATAGGCACATAATCTTCTATTTAGAGGAAACAAATTAAGTACAACTAATGTAATTAACCTATATAAATACACATCCGTTGTGTATTCAATCATACAATTTTCAGTCAATTATCTCTATGTTTTTTTCCTATTTTAACATTGCTGAATAAATTAAACAAAATCATTTCTGAGGAATGAAACCACTAAGGTTGTAAAACAAGGATAGGATAAAAACAAATCATTTTTCATTATTCATTTAGGCCCTCTTAATATTAATATGCAGCAACAATCACAGCTAATCACATTTCAAAGTTCTATGAAATTTTAAATATATTAAATCAAGAAGCTTAGATTACAATTTTGGTCTCCCTTTAATTCTTGATCCATAGTTTTGGTCCCTTATTTTCTTTTTCTATGATTTTAGTCCCCACATTTTAGAAAATTCACAATTTTAGTTCAATTCTCAAATTTGTAAACGTTTATTTATTTTATTTTTTATATTTTAATCAATTAAATTATTTTTTGATGGTAAATTAAGTGAATATGTTAGATCTAGGATCCAATTGGACCATAATCAAATAAATAAAACACATGCAAAAATTGAGAATTGGACCAAAATTGTGAATTTTCTAAAAAGTGGGATTAAAATCACAAAAAAATAGGGTGACCAAAATTGTGAATCAAGAATTAAAAGGAGACCAAAATTGCAATTTAGCCAATAAAGAAACATTGGAGTTTGCATACCTCCAATATCCCTGGGTTTTGCATCACTATCCCAAGAACACGACGTCTAAGTCCCCTGTAAACAATGTTGTTGATGGTCCCATCTCCATTGATCCATGGCAATATTGGCATACATGATTCACCAGAAGAAAATTTGAGAGTTTCTTTCTTATGATCAAATCTAGAAAATCCAAGTCTGTCTTGCTTACAACCTTCATTCCTATCACAAGCTTGATTTTCAGGATACACATCCACATGTGGAAGATTAAGAATTGTCACTCTATGCACATTATCAGTAGCAGTGTTTCTTTCCCTTAGAGTATCAACAGAAGTGGTATCCCTTTCTACTGATTTGTAAAGCTCACTATGATCACTTTTCTCAACGGTTTTTGTTGAGGAAGGTTGTGCAACACATTGATGAAAATCAGACATAGGTGTCAAAAAGTACTTGTGACGGTATAAATCATCAACAACACGTACAGTATCATAAGCATTGACCTGTACAGTAAAGAGAATATTGTTATAGAAAAAGTTGGGAAAGAAAAATAATAAAAACAAAGTATGAAGGACCTAAAGCCAGTCTGAGAATAAGTAATTGCAAATTTCAGCAAAAATCTTTCAATTTCTTCAGAGGGAAAGGTCTCAAGTCACTACTGCTGTTGTAAACTACTTAAGCAATATATATGTACCAGAAATTCAATAAAACCAAAAAAAAATCACTAAAGACACAGGATAACAGTATCATAAATTCCATGGGGAGGGGAGTGTAGATGTAACCAGTCTATCAATGCACAAAGCAGTACACCTCTGCACAACAGAGCACCATAATAACAGCAGTTTCTAAAATTCAGAAATATTCCAGACTACTAAGAGCATGTTCTGGTCATAGATCGCACACCCCAAATCCTACATGATTTGAGTAGAAGTAGGGGAAAAAAGTTGCGTTCCATTGGGTCAGACAATGAGTTGCAAACAAACATGCTATAAACTATTGAAACAAGGAAAGTGGGGGGAGGGAGGAACCTTTAAGGCTTGCCCAAATGCTTGAAGAGCATCAACAATCAAGCCATCTACCTCTGCTCCTGAAAAACAAAGGCAAAACAATAAACAATCTCAAAGTTTAAATAATTGAAAATCTTTATAAATATAAATCGATTTTAAGTAAATTTTATACTTGGTTATATCTCAGTATCTGTACCTGGCAAGTTTATAACATGGGAAATTTCTCGCATGCTTAATCCTTGGTCACCAGCCTTTTGGATGGCAGCATAAACGATCCTGAAGACCTCAGCACAAATGGCATGTGCATGTTCTTGATTGGAATACTCTGACAACAAACGTCGTGCATAGCTTGCCATTGCTTCCCAGGGTGATTCAGTATGATTTTCTTCCAGAGGTGTAGCGTCACAAGATTTAATGACTTCCATCATATGGTCAGGAAGTGAATAATTACTGCTTTGGCCAACGTTTAATTGGAAATCACCCTCAAAAGGATGGCCACTGTTATCATTATCCTTGACCAAATTTAAAATATCAGCTCTTGAAATTGTTGTTTGGTGTGCAGAAATGATGATGCCAGGAAAACCTTTTTCCCGACGAGAAATGATTTCACCTTCTACTCCAAACAAGGATTTTGGTTTTTTAGCTTTATCACTATATGAAGACTCAATAGCATCAGATTTACGCTTTGCACTTCTCAAGTCTTCAGCCTCTCCAACACCATTATCTGGTAGGCATGGTGAAATTGAAAGTTCACCTGATGAGACTAAAGCAAACAAATGAAAAATGTCCCCACATTGTAGATCTTCAGCAAGATTAGCACCCACTTCTGTGAGGTCTTTGCCTCTTTCCTCCAGCCATGCAGAAAATTTAACAGCTTGCTTTCCAGTATTAAATGGAAATGGTGACTTTGAAACACTCTGCAAGAACTGTTGTGATAGTTCAAAACGTTCACTGCCAGTGCCCCCAACCTGTCAAATGTCAATGTAATTAGAACGTGTACAAAAACATTCATTTCGTCTATATAAAAACAGTAACTAGTAAGAAAGAGGAGAAAGGAAGAGAAAAAGCAATCAGGTAGTAAATAGCAACAATACCAGAAAAAATATCACAAACTTTAGGCTTCTCAGGGAGCAAGGAATTACCATCAGGGCATGCTAACATCCATGAAGTCTTTTAAGGTCAAAGGAAAACGTCCATCACAGTTAGTAACAGATTATTAGTTAAGTTTAGTCTTAGTAAACCTAAGAGTTAAGAACAAGACTGTAGTGAACCTGATTACTTTTATTTTATTTAGGATTTGAAGTGAATTTCATAGCTTGAATAAATATTATTTCAAACACACAAGTACGCACGACCTAGCTTGGGGGCACAGAGGAACTTTTATGTTAGTATAAACATGTTTTAATCCATACTCTATATTCATGTAAACCTTTGTACATTGGATAGAATTTGGTGAATTATGCAACTAATCAGTCTACACTTGTATATATATAATCTGTACAGCATTCAATAAAATGGAATCTGATACTAATTCTATGGGTAACATACAGGAATTAATTAATCAGTTAACAGACAGCTAATTTGAGTTATACATGTGCTTATCTCTGGTACGTGTGCTTAATTCTAATACTAACAACATGAATATAGACATTTTCTCACTGAATTAAGTCAACATTGACACAATTCTCTGCCACCTTCAAAAATATAACCATGTTGCATATCCTTTTTCTCATGTTAAGCTACAATTCTCTTATAAATTATAAGATAAAGATTACTTCATTTACAACAGGATTTAGAGTGTAGATATGTGAGCCTACACTCCCACAAACATTTTATGATGAAGTGCTCTAGAAACAATAGGTAAAATATGAGCAAACATGAAATGGAAACATAATCTTCAGTATATGCATTATAAAATTATGAGGCTTATGATATTAATATTTCACATGATGACCCACAGCAAGTAACTTAGTAACATAACAGCACAGGGTTAAGTTAAGCACATAACCAATTAACATCACATCTGATCACCTAATATAAGCAATGAGATTGAGAACAATTTACCATAATTTTTCTCTCTCTAAGATAGTTAAAAGCAGCAACTAGATCATGCTGTGAGTATCGCCGAAGAATGTCAGCTAGTAAATTTGGTTCCTGAGGACCTGTTGAGGTGCTTAAGAAAACAAGTTTAAATAGCTCTACAGCCTTTGAAATAGCCAATGATTCGTTTACTTGTCCATAATAAACATTAGCCATATTATTCAGAAACCTAGTAAACTTTTTATCAAGCCGCGACCGCCGTGATCTTTGGGCGGAAAATGTATGGGGCTTCTCATGATAACTATGAATAATTTCACAAGGAATAGCTGATGTAATTTCTTCATTTCCTTGAGATTCCTGCCACAAAAAAGATTCCTTTAGTCAGAGTGTCAGACAGATTCCAGAGTACTTGAAAACTACAGAGCATAAATTATATATAAAAAAAAGAGAGATTCATCCAAGAAGGTCAATGAGAGGAGAGCAAAAGGAAAATCATGAAATTAAAACTTAAATACTAGATCCAGCCAGAAATATATTAAGTCTCATTTAGATACTTGGAAGCAATGACTTGACATTACTGTTGTTAAAGTCTAAAGTCTTAGAGAATTACATATCCATCAGCATTCACATTTGCAACTGACCACCCTTCATACTGCAATTGACCTTTTTGGGAGGAGGCATCCAGCTTAGCCATCATCTTGCTGCGAAGAATCTCATCAAGGACTGTCTTGATATTTTTGTTCTCAAAGTCATCCCAAGCTTCTCTGTTTAGACTTGTCATTTGAATTTCAATATCAGGACTAGAATTATTGTGGATACCTTCACAGGACTGGGATCGCACAAACTGTTTGCAATCATCTTTGTTTAATGACAAGGTCTGGGACTTTTCCAGTTGCTTTGCATATCGTTCACTGAGCATGCTACAGAGTTTATTCACAGCTTTCCTAAATCTCAAGTTACTATTCAACAAATTCATTCTTCTCATACAAGCATTTGGAGAAGCTGGAAGATCAGAAATTGATGTCCAATCTATGCGATGATATTTGGCACCAAGAACAGCACGGTGTTTAACATATTGGATCACCAACTGCCTGAAATGATATAAACTCAGATTCTCAAACTCGTAGATAATACCATATTCACAGCTTTACAGGAGAGATAAGCAATTTGTAATCTGAATTTCAGCAAATATGCCTCCAAATTACAGAATAGAAAGGATACAAACAGGGGAAAGAAATGCTTGTTATCTTATTAAATACTAATTATAAGCTATTTATGCATCATAATTCAAGCCATTTTTTAAAAACAATCTTGTTGATATGAAATTGTGCCATAAAATCAGCATCCATGATCAATTCTAAGTAATTTTTTTAGTTTTTATCCTTACTTTGTAAGTTAATCACAATTCTTAAAATAATTATTTAATATCAATTAGAGTCACAATAATTTTTGTAAAAGGTAACCACAAAAATACATCTAACAAGTTGCTTGTGTATCTTATTAAGCACAACGCTAATTTATGAAAAATAAAGCCTTAAAAGAACTCTCTTTCGATTAAAGCTTTCATTACAGTTTCCACTAATAATGGTAACAAATACGACTATATTTATCAATTCAGAACAAACTAAAAATACAAGAAGGGATAAGCTGAATTACTTCATTCAATTTGGCTTTAATATATAAATGGTCCAACATCAGAGAGTCATATTTCCACACATATAATCTAAAGTAATACAATTATTTCACTTAAGATTTAGCAAGTTCCTAAAATTACTCTTACCTATCAGTTTTGTCTGACCAAATGAATCTCCTTTGGCGTGTTGGCTTCATTTCAGTTAAGACATGCTGGCTAATGAGGGGGATACAGTCTTGATGCATACTCTCATTAAATTCTTGCATATGTGTGGCACACTCTCCTGAATGCACGCCCAAATTATGTGATTCTTCTATGTGCATGTCAACAACATCTGTTAATGCATCAATTCTGGCCTGCTTTGCAGGCCTGAGCTCATTGGATTTATTTTTCCTACGACGAGAAGAATTACCCTTGCATTCAGGTGGATTATCCTCTTTCTCCCCATCTTTGAACTGATTAATGAAACAGCGACGACGCTTACTAGAATACATGTTAATTACCTACAATGGCATTAAAGTTTTAAAAAATACATTTAGGAAAGAATTGCAAGAGTCAATCATCTTGAAACAGTGGCAATAATACACGATGAGTTAGATTTTTATTTACTTGAGTAAAAAAGAATTCACTTTCCCTCATTAAAAAGTTTTAAAATCTGGGAGTTCACTTCCATTGATAGTTCTCAGTATAGTCTACCAGAGTGTTTCTCAAACTATAAGCAGCAACAGGTTCTAGAAACAAAGTGTTTGACAAATTAATCCTAGATTAAATCCATTAATTTCCTCATCATAATTGATCAAAGGTTTGTTGTCAACTACAACAACACAGGGCAAGGCTAGGATGGAGGGTATGTGATGTCTCCCCCCATGGGAAAGTAATTTTTCACCATTGGATATATTAATTTTTAAATAGATGGCTCAGATTTTTCCATTTTTTCTTTCTTTTTCTCCTTTTACTGCTTTATCCTTATCTTTCTTGGTTAACAGCAACCTCTCTCCACCCAGATACGATGCCTCAAACCACTATTGGCTACTGCCAGTGATGTCTCCTGTGACATTTCTTTCTTCTTTTTTTCCTAATTTGTCTTTGTCCCCCTCTTTCTCACTTCACTGCTATAATGACACCAAGCCGCCACTGACACCTCTACTGCAACCGCCAACAGCAATACCTCAATTGCAACAGCCAGAAGCTACCACTACAAACCACTACCAAAAACCAAAACAAAAACACTATCAACCACCACCTAAAACCATAAGTTGCCACAAACCATCGATTACCACATCAGAATAAAAAGCCACCCTAAACAAAAATAAAAAACCAATGTCCATGCCATTCACAAGCTCCACCAACACCACTCAGCTTCCTGATGCACAGGACGAGATCGAAACTGTGCGCCTAGAGCTCTGACACAGGTCAGAGATGGACACATAAGGACAGTGCGGCAGTGTTGGAGGAGATCCTGCCATGGTAGTCTGTGTTGAAGCAATACACGGGGAGGATGCAGGGGGCTCATTGATGGCAGTGGTGAGCCACTCGTAGTTGTGGACATGAGTGTTGTTGTGGTTCTAGATGAGGGCAGTGTGACAGCATTAAATGGGTTGTGCCGCAGGGAGAAAGGGTTATGGAGAGGAAAGGGAGAAGTGAATTGGATGGTGATCTTAGGTTGGGGAGAGAGAGAGTGAGGCTTTGTGAACAGAGGTTCTGCGGTGGAAAGTGGGGAAGGTGTAAAGGGTAAATTGGGAAGAATAATTAGTTAATATAAAAAGAAAAAGAAAAAAAAATTCCTGAACTGTTTAGTTAAAAAAGATAAATCTAATGTTGATAAAACACATCTCTCACCGTGATAGACTTGTAAAGATTGTCCACCCTAGCCTTGCCCCAACAACACAATCATGCTTTCCGAGATAAATGCAAAATTATTTTGGGAGAAACATTTAAAGCAACCAACATATTAAGCAAGATAATCTGCAACAGTGTCTATTTAACTGAGACAAGACAGGAGCTCGTGATGTTATGTTCCCTCAAGGATATACTAACCTACTGATACTGATTTTTGTTTAGGAGGGGTGGTGTACAGTATTGATATTGCATTTTCCTTTCCAAAAGGGATAAACAACAAAATCAAGTCAACAGCTTGAAAACAAACTAACCTGCCCCATGGTAACATTCAAATCTTTTGCAATCTTCTCAGAATCCCTATATGAAATTTTTTCACTAAGATTATCCTTTGATACATGCTTTAAAAGCTCAGTACGTTGTTCTGCTGTCATAAGATGAGTAGATGCCCATGAACGGAAGCGGAAAAGCTAACAATATAAACAAAAAATTACCATCTTTAGAGTTTGGACTGCTACAATGGTATCAAAATATAATATTCAGCTGAATATAAGGCATGAAAACTGAGAAACTTTAAATTGTGCACTGGAGACAAACTTGGAGATTACCTCATGGACCACAGATCCAGGAAATGCATATGAAGCAGCTTTTCGATCAGCAGTAGCATAGCAATTCTCTAATGTTTGCCAATATTTAACAACTGCATCTCTATTAGACAGAATAAAATCATGCCTGACTCTTGGTCGCAGATCGAGAGATATAAAACTTAAAGATGCTGCATCATTTGAAATGGGTTCCTCAATATAAGGCCTAAGCTCCATCATGTGAGTGTGATGGGTTTTGACTCCATCTCTAGATTGCAAATCAGTTACCATTCGAATCAGCTACACAAATAAATCCATGTCAAATATGCATCATTAAAATTTTACAATGCAATGGTAATCTTATTTCTATTAACTTTCTTTTTCCTAACAGTTTTTAACTTTGCATTTGTATTTCAGAAACTTATTACAGTGGGAGAAAAAAAGAATTATCTTATCCTACATATAGTAAGTACATTATGACATAAAAACAAGATAGACAAAACGAAGTCACAATTTTAACACCATCTGCAGTCAACTACTCAAATAAAAAAGCAGCATACAATTTCCTTAGCAGGGATGAGAAAGGAGGTAAAATAGTCACGTTAAGAATTGTTACAAAATCTGACCTGTTGTGTCATATAAAGCTGTTTTATTGTTTGTATTTTATATATATTATATATATATATAGGTAGTTGGTGATAGGAAATAGTTCTTTTTCTTTTCTTCTTATAAAATGTATGTTCTGAACTCATATATATGAATGGTTCTCTGCTGAGTGAATACCCACTCAAGCAATATTTCACTAAATTCCTAAACTCAAGTAGAATAACTTAGATACATACAAGTTTCACAATCCATGAGCAGGAATACAGAATAAGTTTGAGGTATATCAGTTTCCAACAAACTTACAAATTACAATGCCTTAGCAGTTGTTAAGTAAAATGGTTTTTCTTTTACTCCTGTTTTCTTAAGTATTTCATTGCCATTTTTAATAATAGTAGTGCAGCCAATCAAGTAAATAAAATATTAATCTGGTTTGCTTATTTATGTTATGCCTAAGTATTTTAAATCAGATCCTAACTAACTAACCACTGGTTACCTATCAATCTATCTGGTTTCTTTCACTTCCTTTCATTCTTAATAAAAACACAAATCTTAGGACATAACATAAAAGATAAATGAGTAAAATTTCTTTAGATTGTTGTCAAAAAAACTCAAATCAGTGTGCTGAATGGTTCAAATTATGCATTGCCATCACTAGTTGGGTTGCTCTCCCAACTCACTATAACAGTCATGTTGGGTAAGGATGAATGGAACTAATTGAGTAGGGAGACATGCACAGAAAACAGAAATGAGAAAGAAAATCCTTAAAATCAGTTTCCCATGAAAATGTTTCCCTAAAAGAGATCAAAAAGCAGTTTTGTCCATTAATGATGACCACAACATGCCAAGGTGTTGATATATTTTATTTGATAAAGATGACTCTAGCATGGTAAGTGGTTGAATACTCCACCACTCCCACTCCCAGACCTTAATAAGATGGAGCCAGCAAAATAAAAGTAATTGCAAAAGATAAACTTTAAATCATTCCAATTAAAAACATAGACCCCAAATTTAACTCAAGAGTAAACAACAATACCTTTAATCGCCGTAAAATGTCAATAACTAATGACAGTCTTCCCATTGCTTGAGCATCCATCAAACATTTGTACTCCTCCAGAGGAAGGTCAGAGAGACATAAACCCATCTTGCACTTTTCAATCATTTCTTCATATTTTTTAGTGGATCCAACAACTTGTAAGAATAGTTCAACTGGCATTTCTTTAATAGCTGCTTCTAGAAAAAATAGTTTGCTGCTACTATGAGGAGTATCAGTTAGCTTGAAGACACATTTTTTAGATGATAAAGCATCAATATGATTTGTTGGCCTATGTAGACAATCCCAAATAAAAATGTGCAGCAACTTTGCGCGAATCATTTTTGCTAATACGAATCCATTAGCACGCATAGCTTCTGCTTTATTAGCCTGCCTATCTGGAACTGTAACACTTTGATTTTTCTGAATATCCTCCATTACAGGTATCAATTCATCATTTTTATGATGTGAAGTACTTTTGCTTCGAATATAATTATTAAATGATCGTATTCTATCTTGAATTTCATCAAATAACTCTGGAGATAGACTAATGGATGGATGTACAACTACCACACAATCTTTTGTCCTGGAATATTCAGAGATAACAGGGGAATGTACTGTTATGCATTTGACCTGCTCTTGCTCCTGAAGTTTCACTAATATTCGGTCAATTGTCTTGCGGTCCAGTTTGGTAGACTTATCCTTCTCTAAGCTATTAAGCCACCTATTTATCTCAGGTTTCAAAATGAACCTTTCATCCTGCATGAGCAAAAAAGTAAAATACGTCTTAGAAACATAGAATAAAATTTTTAAGGAAATAAACATTTGCTTCATTTGCATTAGGATTAGGAAGGGGAAAAAGACAGACCTTTAGTCTTTCTAGTATCCTATTTGCCCTTCTAGTATTATCCACACTTAAAGATAAAGTTGCATATCTTTGATATGATCCAGTAGAGAATGGTTTCAACACATCAGATGGAACTGCTCCTGATGGTGCATTGTTTGCCTCCACTGATGAACTGACCAATTTGCTGAGAGAAACTGTATCTCTTCGGTCAAGGACCAAATCTTGCAAGTCTGTTGACGTTTCCACAAAGTTTGACTCAGTATTTCTTGGAAATACACAAGATAGTTCTGCACCAACTCCTCTATCTTTCAATTTTGTAGACTTAGCAAGTTCTCCACTGGTAGTTAAAGTCTCAAATTCAGATATTATTTTTGAGCTTTCAGGCACATTGTTTAAAATTTTATTTTCATCAAGCTTGCAAATAAGGTCAACTTCTGGTTCAGGGTTGAAATTTTTAGAAGTCCAAACTCGAATTGTCTTAGATTTTAGGCATTGTTCTTCCTGCACTCTCATTCCAAATCTATAGCACAAGTTTACAAGTCGAATGTGGCTCTTTTTCAGTTCAATCCCAAGCCTCTCACATATCTGTTTACAAAAAGCATCCCAATAAATTTAAAGTGGAAAGGCTTCGATATTCGCATTTAAGGATGCATCATTGAGAAGCAGCCATAAAAAACAAAACTTCATTTGAAGAGAGAAAGGACAAAAAAGAATGGAGCTCATTTCAGTTAAAAAGTCCACAAGTGTATACAGAAGACAAACATTCCAAACAAAGAGAAAGGATAGTCGAGATGTAAATATTATGTTCAAAATGTAAAATATTCTTAGTATATCATGTTTAAATCCCTTGAATTAAGGGATATTAATTAGGAGAAAATCAAGGGCACTGATGAGGAGAATGTGTAGGAGATGTTTTGATTAGGAGTGATTTGTTTCCTTGTTCAGTTCATCTTTGAAAAATCAAAATCAAAATCATTTTATTGTCACATATTTCTAAACACTTTTATAAAGGTATGCCTAAATAAATAATTTTTTTATTAAAAAGATTCATTACATAGAAAGGAAGAAAAATACATGGCAGTACAAGATATCCTCCAAGGTCTAAAATCGAATAGAAACAACTAGAAGTGAAACAAATAAAAATTTCAGCCAAACCTCCATCATCAGACATAGTAACTTCCTAAAAGCAATGCCAAGCAGAACACCAATAAAAACCATAAACAAACTCAGTCCCCTAAACCATTTAAATGAATAGGAACCCACCAGTTCCCATTATTGGAAAGCAAAAGCAATCATTCCATCTAATAGTTATTTAGAAAACATTCCCCTTTTTATCGGTTACAAATTGACCTTGCCATTGAAATATTAAATAAAAGACAACACAAACTGTTAAGACTATCAGCCACAATATGGGAAGCCCACCAAGGCCCCTAATCATTTAACATCTATATCAGACAACAAGAGTATTTACATGACACAACTAATTCAATCAAACAGCCTAACGTCACCCTTACCATCATCATCTCTACAACTATATCTCACTTTATAGAAATCCACTGCAACCATTTTCTTGCTAATACTACATTAAAAACCTTAAATATATTACAAAATATTTCCTCAGATCTTCTCTAAACAACAACATAAATTTAAATATAAAATTCATCAACAAATTTATCAGAACAATATAAACCAACAACTCTAATTTATTGTTAATTCTTTCTCTTTTCATGGAATTGACATATTTTAATGTCTTACCAAAGAAGAGAATATCAGAATAAAAAGCGTACCTCCTTCAAAGTAATGCCATAAGATCCTGCAGCATCAATAATATGAAAAATTTGATGCTCAATGGGAAGCTCCACAAGCTGATCAACAACTTGACACATTTTCGTGGAGTTCAACTTTTTATCTTCGTTTTCAGATCCAGTAGTTATTGGATCAAGAAGCTGCAGGCAAGCCTCAATCTGCAAACATGTAAGACTTACATCTATATTATCACCACAACAAAGTTATTCCAACCTACAGCTAAGAGGGGAGGAGAGAGTTAAAATACAAAACCACCAGATAATCACATTTTGTGTTCAGGCAATTACAAGATCAATCAGGTTCATTCTTGAGTTGCATCAGTAAAAAGATGTCATACTTACAATAATGATACATTGCAAACCCAAACAATTTGTTTCTACCCTTAATGTGACTGCTTGTTTATTTATTTATGCTTATTTATTTATTTATTTTGAAAGAATAATGTGACTGATTGTCGAATTTGCTTTCCATAAGGAGAAGAAGTTTTTTAATCTTTGCCGAGAAAAACATTGCTGAGACAATTTCAATCTGTAGCAGAGACTAACACACCTTGCCATTCACCTTCGCATCAAACTGCACCACAATACCATCTGCTTTCAATCTTTGAGAAATCTGGTCACACAAGAGCAAAAATATGATCTGGACATAGCAGAAAACATAATTATAATTTTGGAAAGTTCACAAGTCAAAAAACATACTTGTCTCCAAGCCCTTTGTCTTGGTCGCGACCCACAATAGCCAAGATCCTTCTTAATATCGGACACAAGAAGAACCTTGAAGAAGATGATTGCAATAAAACATGAGCATAAATGATGACATTAGTCAGTTGGTAACTTCAAATAGAATTGAATGAAAATGAACCTTGCCATTGGCTTTTGTAAGTTTGTCACAAATAGCTTTCATTTGAGGTTTATAATCCTTAAGATGAACATCTGTTTGAAGTGTGCTTCCATCTGCATCCTCATTGTCATCATCATCAGGAGAGTTGAATTTGGTAATTTCAAACTCAAACCTTTGATGAGAAGCAAGTTGCTTCGCATAGCGACGTAAATATACCAAATGGGTAGTTACACATGGATAATTTTTGGATTCACCCTGACTGGAAATTTGTTTCTTCTTCTCAATTGCAGAGCGCTTGACAATTAATCCTTGACACTCAAGACTTCTCAACACATAATGGAAATTATTGGCACCAATACGCAACTGTTTAGCAAGCTGAGTTTGAGTGATACCATTGGTTCTAGCATTAGCGAGAAGGCGAAGGACACACCTTTGTGCATCTTGGAGAGATTGTGAGTCGTAAAGACCAACAAAGTTGTCAGCAAGACTCTGTTGAGCAAAGATCTTTAAATTGAGCTTCTCAGCATCCTCCAGCTCCGAGGAAGAGGGCTGTGGTTCAAACCGGAGAGTGGGAATGCGAAGGAGGTTGGTCCATATGGCTCTTTTGACAGTCAAATTGAGATCGATATTGGAAGATGAAAGAGAGGGTGAGCCTTCTAGTTTGGTCCATAGGGCTTCAAGAGTAAGTCCTTCTTCAATCCCACCACATATCTCTTCCACAGCGGCATTGATAACCGAATCCATTCTCTTCTCTAGTTAGCGATGGATTTCATAACATGAAATTATGCAGAAATTACAATCAGAAATCAAAATGCTCATTAGCAAATCAACAATAATACCCTAAAGAT
This sequence comes from Pachyrhizus erosus, assembly GCA_026544285.1. Taxonomy (NCBI): domain Eukaryota; kingdom Viridiplantae; phylum Streptophyta; class Magnoliopsida; order Fabales; family Fabaceae; genus Pachyrhizus; species Pachyrhizus erosus. The sequence continues at coordinate 29,978 of JAMLFT010001337.1, forward strand.
TTGAGAGAGGACTCAGCAGAGTGGTGAGGAAGATGCCCCCTTATGGTATTACTGACAATAGGGGTAATATGATTTTCTTTTGATTAACAATACATCCTGATTTTTTTTATTGTTTTTTGGAAGAAGTAATTTAATATCATATCATTCACTATATATTGGATAGAAAAAATCTAAAAAAAAATTATAAATATAAATTATAAAAACTATATATAAAATAGAAGTCGTAGATGAACATATTTTTATTAAATTAAGAAGGAAAATTTATATTTAATTCACGAAAATGGACAATTTAAGTGAAATTACATTAAGTTATTAAAATAAAATTACTATTATTTTTATTTATTGTTGTAACAATTTTAAAATTTTTCTTATTTATTATTATTTAATTTATTAAATATTTTGTTAAAATATGAATAAAATTAATTTATAAAATCAATTGGTAAGCAAATAATTATTTATTGCTTTTTTTTTTTCATGTACGTAAATTATTAAAGATATTTCTTTACCTATGTAAGTTGGAGTTTTCTTTTTTATACATTGATATATATGTGTAAATTTAATAATATAGAAATTATATACAAAATAAACTCATAATCTTACTCTGTTTTTTTTTTTTATGAAATCAAGTTGGCATATCTACATTTAACCTGCGAGAATGAGAATTTTATTTAAAATTACACTAACATTTAAATTATTAGAATGAAAATATTTTTTAACTTATTCTTTAGATTTTATAAGAGTATGTCTTCTACTCCTCTTTTGACTCTCTTAATAAAACTAATGTAGTAACCTATATTTTACAGGGTTATTACGTCTATATTTTTTATATTTTTTTAATTATATATAAAAGAATATGTTAGTAAATATGTATATGAATATTTAAAAATATATTAACACAAATATGAATTTTAATTCTAATACGGCCAATGCCCTTCATATGCAGCAAGTTATTTGTAAAACAGTTGTTGACTTTATGAGGGCTCTTACTCTATTGGAAGAAAAACAAAAAGAAACACCCCTAATGAAAAAAGAATAAGATACTTGAGTGAAAATTATAAAAGAGAAATATGAGAAATACTAAATATTGTTTTATTAATATAATAAAACTTATCATACCTTGTGTAAAATCTTCACTTTTATTTTTTGTGTTATTTCAATAATTGAAAGTGAAAAAACTCTAAAATAATATTAACAAACAAAAGAATTGAAAAGAATAGAACCTTACGTTAGAGAAACAACAAAAGATTAATGAATTTGTATTTCTTGTTAATATATATGTCTCCATTAGCACTAAATAAAAAAAAAAATGTCAAGAATACTACTAGAAAGAAAGGATGAATTGAAAAATAACAAAGTATACGTAGATATTTATAGTGGACTTGATCAAATAATTTTTTTTTATGAAATTCAAATTATTCAAGATATTTTATTCAAAAATTTTGAATTGTTAATTTGATTAATAATCAATATAAATATAATAATTAATATAAATAAAAAAATATAATTATAATATATAATTGTTTGATAATTGATATTT